>OX463761.1:493126-575657 GCA_949825005.1 Gasteruption jaculator
CAATTCCGGTACGAGACCATGCCGTGCCGTGCCATTCCATGCCATTCCGTGGGATACGGATCGTCCCTTTGAACACCCTCAGAGGCCTATAACGTCTCATTCGGACCGGCCGCGACTGCACGAGGTGCGTAAGGTGCAACGAAAACGCTTTTCCGGATCGTCCCCGAGGAGTATCCGTGAGAAGAAATCGGTCCAATGTAGGGTAGGGTAGGGTAGGGTAGAAACTGCACGGGGTCCGGATGATTGTGGACTTTTTTTTTCGTAAGCTTCCCGAATTTCAAATTTCGGAACCAAACTTGACATCTTTGAGATGCTAAAATGTCAGAAATTGCAATTGTTTGGATATTTAAATTCCAAATTTGGGAACCATTGAACAAACGAAGATGATTTAAAAAATGGGAAATTGCAATTGTTTGGAAATTCCAAATTCCACATTTGGGAACCATTGAACAAACAAAGGGGGAAAAATGGGAAATTGCAATTGTTTGGAAATTCAAAGCATCAAATTTGGGAACCATTGAACAAACGAAGATGATTTAAAAAATGGGAAATTGCAATTGTTTGGAAATTCCAAATTCCACATTTGGGAACCATTGAACAAACAAAGGGGGAAAATGGGAAATTGCAATTGTTTGGAAATTCAAAATATCAAATTTGGGAACCATCGAACAAACGAAGATGCTAAAAAATGGGCAATTGCAATTGTTTGGAAATTCCAAATATCAAATTTGGGAACCATCGAACAAACGAAGGTGATACAAAAAATGGGAAATTGCAATTGTTTGGAAATTCCAAATATCAAATTTGGGAGTCATCGAATGAATAAAGACGCTAAAATATCAGAAATTGCAATTGTTTTGGAAATTCACATTAAAATAAGACGAATTCGAGATATTCGGCAACTCGACAAACAACTCGATACGCTTCGATATAGTCGCTAAAGCGTGTAAAATAGAAACGGACTCACGCGACTTACATTTTACTACGTACTTTAGCGACCGGTCCTGCGAGTATTAGGAAATTGGTGACACGTAAGGAATTGCCGGGTAACATGTCACGACTACCAACGGTGCAGGAACAATTCCTTCGGAGTTGCAAGTGGCGTCCAAGTTTTTCATCCCCCGACCAACTTGATAATTCCATCAGGAACTAGCAATCTTGACCCGGGGTGGCCGGGGTGTGAGTAGGTAGATACCACATATATTCAAATTGACGAAAAGTTTGATTGCCTATTAACAGTCACGCGCCATTTTTTTAATTCATTCTTTTCTCCGGTGACACCAAAAATTCATTTTTTGCCCCTACGAAAATTTTTTTTACTATTATTTGGAAAATTCTGTATTTATTGTTTTTGGATTTTTCAGGAATTCACAATTTCCAGACGATTTTTGGATTTCAATCACAATTGCAGTTTCTGGAAATTCGAAATATCGCAATTTTTCCCGGATCAATAAAAAAAAATTACACCCAGTGTCCCTCCCTTTTTTCGAACGAATCCTCGCGGCGTTTCTGAAATTAGCGGGATCTCGGGGTCTCGGGGTCCGAGACCTTGCCGTTAATTGCGATTCCCCTTAATTCTACAGGTGCGTCATTTTTAAAAGCGAAGCCGCCAACCACCCGTTAGAATTAGCTTTCCCTCGGCGACGACGACGGAACGGTGGAAGCAGGAGGACTATAGTTAAGGGAGGTTTTCCGAGGATGGTTTGCCCAAGCTTCCATTAAAAAGTTGTTAAACGTAGCCCGACGGCACCCCGCGGCAAATTGCAACCCCCATCGCGAGTCTTACCCCGCTAGGTAATATGCATTGCACGGCATAGCGTCGCATGGCATGGCGTGGCGTGGCATGGCATGGCATGGCATGGTGACGACATCCAGAGTAAGGTGTTCCAGCGATAGGACAGTAATTGACAATTGTTCGGCGCGGACGAGATACTTTTAATGTCCCGTGTCTCGTCGATCGAAAAATAAACAGGTGGAAGGAAGAATATCAATCCACGCTTATGATTAAGCCTTCGATGAAATTCCCAGTATTTTTTTTTTCTACGGGATTTTCGCCGGAATCGAAAAAGCTGCAGTAGCTGGAATTCCATTTCTCCAGTCGGTGGGGATCGATTTTGGATTTTGATTGAATTGCTTTTCAGCAAAATTTCAATTTTCGTTGCAAAATTTAGAAAAAGTAAAATAGAATTTTTGGCAAAAGATTCCAAATTAATTTTGAATTTGGACTGAAAAAAATTTTTTTGCCAAATTTGGAGTCTTTCGAATCCGAATTCAAAATTAATTTGGTATCTTTTACAAAAATTCTTTCTTTTTTTTCAAAATTACCTAGTTGAACTAGGTTCATTTAAAATTTGACTTTGTTGGGATAATTTTGGCAAAATTTTGGTTGCGATTCAATTACATTCGATTAAAATTTTGCTTTTTAACGAATTCGATGGAATAATTTTGGATCGATTTTGACAAAAATATGGTTCAAAATAAATTATTTTCGACTAAAATTTAATTTTTAATGAATTAATTTGCCACGAATTAATTTTTGTAAAAATGTAAAGGTTCCCGATAGTAACGAAAAAATTAATACAATTTTTATGAAATCTCCACCATCTGTTACTAGATAATTTGACGTTATGATATTTTTTATATTTTTATACTCAACTTTTTTCGTATATTTATTATGTTTTTACTATTATTTATAATCCTGTTAATCGTTTAAAGATGCTTAGGCACTAATATTCTATGAGTTGCAATAGATTATGTATACAAAGTGTTCGTTAAGACCGTTCCCATAGGAAATGCGATAATTAGCAATCATAATTGACCATTAGAAGGTACTTATGCGGTGGAACTTATGAAACACCCGGTATATGTCTTCGGTCTTCTCTAATTGAAATGGAATATTAATAAAATATTACCATATTATTATTATATATATTTTTATATAATTATATGGCATTTATTTTTATACTCCACGACGAAGGGATGCGTAGCAGAGGTGTGATAAATATTCATAATTGAAAAAACATTTTTAATAATTTGAAAAATAATTTATAATTAGCATTTTTATGAGAACAAAAAAGGGCCCCCCCCCCCCCCAAAAAAAAAGAGGTAAATTATGGAAAATCATCCGTGGAGAATTTATACGTAGATTTATGGGTACTTGTGTGACCGGAAAGTCACGTGACCTTATAAAGGGTTAAGTTAATTAGCTCCCTATTTAATTTTACTTCAGTGGAAGGAGGAAGTACTTGTTGATTTAGATTGAGTGCCCAATTTTTTCTTTCTTCTTTTTTTTGACACAATCAAAAAATAAGAGATTTTAAAAAGCACCTATTCCCTGATTATTTCACCAGAAATTAAATTTAATTCTTCTCTAAAATCTGATTTTGATTCAGTTCGAATCGTTTTGACAAAAATGTGATTTTGATGAAACGAATTCTTTGGGAGACGGGCTTGCGTCCCTGAAGAAACTCATTACACACATTTGGGGCTTATTAATTAAGAAATTAACATGCAAACTCGTTTTTTTTTTTATGGTAAAAAAGTAAAATACCGCACCCGCGTCAAACAACTCCAATGCAAATAAGTGACAAAATGAAGGGAGCGAAAGAAATTGCCCTGCCTTTTCCGTTTTTGCGATTCAGAGTGAGACAATTTGCACGGAAAGGAGTCATTATAATTTTCTACTCGGGAAAATTTCGTTACCATTTTTATTAAAAATATCCCAATTTATTTAGCAAAAAATGTCTGGATTCACATGAACGTGAAATTCAATAGAAGAAAAGTTAAAAAATATAAACTAAAATGTAAAGTTCGATAGAATCAAAAAATATAAACAATCAAAAATATTCATTAAACAATTACTTCAATGACTAGTTGCGAAAATTTGCAAAAACGCAATATTTTCCGGAAACAATTGATCAGAATCAAAAATCCTGACGCTTAATTATCAATTTAATTATTTTTGTTTTGGCTTTTGAAATATCCCTTTTTTGAAAATTGCATCCGTCGCAAAAAAAAACATGTATTTATATACGTTAAATATATTATTTTGTTATTTATTTATTTAAATATAATATTATTATAAAAAATACGTTTTGAAAAATATTTTTTCTCCGGTTGCATATTTCCAGGGGTACGCGAGCACCGAAAGCTTCGCGTTTCGACGCGCATTTCCCTGGTACGTCCTCATGAAGCTCCACTTCCTGATAATGCAAAAAAAAAAGCAGCATCCGGCCATACATTTTTTATCCCGCTATCTCTTGTATACGTATCGCAAAGAATGCTTTTAAGGAACATCAACATTTCTTGGCGATAGCGGGTGGTACTGCCAGGAGGAAGCTGCAGGAAACTCCTGCACGAAGGAGTAACGAAGAACTTGCAAGGAAAAAAAATAAATAAAAGGAACACGTATCTCGCAAAAAGGTATTAAAGTAGGTCGAATGCAGCAAAGGCGAGTTAAAAAGAGTCAAAATTGCATCGCAAACTGTAAAAGATATTCTTTCTTTTTTTTTTGTTTTTTTAAACTGACTTTACAACCCCTCGGTTTTTCATTTGTCGCGAAAATGCGGATGCAAATAAAATTTTCGAGTTTCTCGGGAATTCGCCGTTTAAACCATTTTCATTATTTTCTCCCAAAATCGTATTTTTTTTTTATTTATTTAATTATTTTCTCGATTGGGAAAGAAAATTGGGGGGGAGGAATTCTGAGAAATATTTCAAAGAAAAATGTCTAATTTATTTGATTTATTTTTATGATAAATTTTTTAAAAAAGTCATTTTTTTTATTTTTCACAAAACTGTGCCTTTGAAAAAATCCTTCAAAAATGATTTCTGCGAATATTTAAAAATCCCAATTTTTTCACATTGGGATTGGTAATTAGCTAATTAGTCGATTTTCAAATTTTTAATTAAAATTCCCCCATTTTAATTTCATTTCATATCAATTCTGAATTTTTTTTGTTAATTCTCAAATTGAAACACTTCTTCAATAAAGATTCATTATTTCCACTCAAACCCCATTTTTCATAATTCCTTGATGGAACTTCTATTCGAGTCCTTTGAATTATTTTTTTTTTAAAATGTCCACGCTAACGCAGGAGTTCATCCATTTTTCCCGACAATTATCCGTAAATTCGCTGTAAAATCTTCGAAATATTTATGAAAAGTAATTCTCGAAAAAAAAAAAAAAAATGAGGAAGGAAAAGAGAAAATGACGAAGGGGGTTATTTGATGTCCTCTAATGCAGCTTTTTTGCTCGTATTACTTTTCCTCCCTTTTTCTTCTTTTACTCGACGAAGTTAAGTGCAAAATTATTTTAAAAATATTTTCTTAACCACGTTAAGCTTGAAAGCTGACCCTGCTTGAAACCCCTTTCTCTCTCTCTCTCTCTCTCTCTCGCTCTCTCTCTCTCTCTCTCCTCACATAAATATATAACATAAATGTGAGGATGAAGGTAAAAAGAATTGGAAATGCCTCTTGTGGTTTTTTGACTTTACCTACATGCTTTTTTTCCCTTTCAAACCCTCTTTTTCTAATTAATTATCTACCGGTTTGTCAACATCGACGTTTTCGACAATTAGAAAAGTTACAAACTTCATTTTTTCCCACCGTGACGTCATTTTTTTTATTTTTCCCTATTTTCAAATTTTTTACTGCCAATAATAATAATAATAATAATAATAATAGCAATAACAATAATAATAATAATAATAATAATAATAATAATAATAATAATAATAATGACAATGATAATAATAATAATAATAATAATAATAATAATAATAATAATAATAATAATGATAGTAATAATAATAAGTTAACAAAATTCTTTATATTTTTCGAAACGTAAAAAAATATACTGGAAACCAAAAATAAAATTTAGAAGAATGTTATAAACAAATTGTAGGATTTATTTTTGTCAATGCCATGTTTTGGGAAGGAAAATGCCCCAAATGGCAAAATTTTGCTTTTCTTTCTCTTTCTTTTTTTTAAAGAAACGACCAAAAAATAATTGAGGACGATAAAAATGTTATTAAAGAAAAAAAAAATAATTGCAATCCTTAGCTAACGATCATCGAGTAAAATGCATAACATTCGTCGTGTATTCGGTTCTCCGATAGTTCGATCGATCGACCGATAGCCGGAAGAAATATGTATAAGAGGAAAAAGGAAAATGAAATGAGTAAAAAGCTCGTAACCGAATGGATTTTTGATAATTACACTCGATAGTGGATGGACCGGTATAGGGACGGTATGCGTGTATAGGTGACCAGTACGTATGTATGTACGCATACACGGAGAAAAATGAGGCTGATCAATTATTATGGGGAATTATAAAGAAAATTATGAAGAAGAAAAATAAATAAAAATTTCTCTAACGACAGCATTGGGACATTTTAAATATATAAAAATGGAATTATTGAAAATAAATTCTGTTGAATATTTCAAATTGCAATAAATTATCGAATGTTAAAAATTTTGAACATTTCGAATTTCCCAAATATGGGCACTATGATTTCCAGTTTTTTTAAATTACCCTTTTTTCTCCAGAAATGGCATTTTTTTTGTTGGAAAAATCTACCCTCATTGAAATAGAAATTCTTGGGGATTTTTTTTAAATGAAATTCTAGCAAAACCCTAGGAAAACACCAGCAAGGGTTTTGCTAGGGTTAAATTTGCTATTTTTTGTGGTTCATAAAAAAATAATTTTGGAACAATGAAAGGACCTACGGAATTTTGACGATTTTTGGAATTGACGATTTTTTAGAATATATTTAAAAGTTCGACATTGTCTATAGTAGAGAAATTCAATGGTTGGAAATGGCGTTCAACCATCCGGAAGCTATGAATATATTATTCGGCGGGCAGTTTCGAGAAATTCTGATCGGATGTTAACATCGATCATAGCCGGAATGGCGCCGCATCCCTTTGGGCCATTTTCATGCGACAGAATATCATATATTTTTTTCTTTTTACAAAAAATCGTCGTTTTGCATAGGTATTAGGAGCGTGCGAAAAAACTATTAACAAAAAAACTGGTAATCATTCGGGTAAATTTTAATCCGTCACTATCAAACGGAATCTGAACGAACTGTCTGCGATTTTTCGAAAAATTCGTATTTTTCGGAAAATGGATTTCCATTAAACAAAAAATTCCAAGAATTTCCATTTCAACGAGGGTAGGTTTTGCAACAAAAAACATAATGTCATTTATAGGGGAAAAAAAAACTGGAAATAATAGTGCCCATGTTTGGGAAATTCGAGATGTTCAAAATTCTCGGTTTCTAATATTTTTCAAAAATCAGGAGAATTATTATTTCCGAAGGTTCGGGTTTGAGCTATTTAACACTTTTTAACACTTCCTTTTTTTGTACTTTTTTTTATATTCTCTCTTCTTTTTTTTTGTATAATAATAATTTATCTAATTTTTTAATACATATAGCTATGAAATATTTTTGAAAAATTCGATAATTTAAAAAAATTATTATTTGAAAAAAAGAGAGAAAGTATTAAAAAAAAGTGTTAAATAGCTCAAACCCCAACCTTTGAAAATAATGATTTTTGATTTCCTTTTCCGAAACGTATTTCGGACTATAAAGAACAAAGAGGCCGTGAGAAAAATTAAATATGGGCAATTTTGATTACAAATATTACGACCAACCAAGGAAAAGGAAATTATATATATATATATCGTCCCACAAATTGGTAAAATTCCCATTGGTTTTTAACGCTCGTTAAATTTCAATAACGACCCCCTTTTTTTCCTTTTTCCTCCTTTTCCTTTTCCTTGCAAATAAATTATTCACCCTTTGGAGTCTGATATCCTCGCACGAATTGGATTTCTCCCAATTTGTTTATTTAATGGGAAGGTTTCTTTTTAAAGTAATTAAAGGGAACCATTGGAAATGATATGTCGGCGAGGTATGCATGTGCGACGACACCTACATGTGCGATAGGGAGTTTTGAATATTTAAATAGGAAAATAGAAAAGTGGTAAGAAGGGCAGAGAAAGGGAGATGGGTAGCATTGGGAAAAGCCCCGACGAAAGTGAGACGGCGAACGAACGTGGATGGGTCTTTCTCACGTTGCCATGACAACCAGCGTAGCCTAAAGCTATGCTTTTATTGATTCCAAGCCGCAAACAATGTACGGGAGTGGATGTTTCGCTCTGTTCCTCTATCTGTCTGCCGGATAGTAAGAGGTGTATTAACGCTTTTCCAAATACCGATACGTCTATTGCCACGTGCCTTAGAATATAATGTCTGCAGCCACGCCGTGTATCGATTCGAAGGTGTTCGGCCATTCAAACTGCCATTATCCTAACCAAATCCTTTTCGGTTATGGTATCATACGCGTTATTATGAGTCCATGGGAGTCGATGTCGAAGAATTCGGAGCAGGAACGAAGTCGATTCCGGATGAAATCGATTTTTTTTGTTGGTCGATCTGAAAAATGTAACGGCAATATTTAGTCGTAAGATTAGTCTACGAATGAGATATTTAAATTATTTGGTACACATTTGATTAAAAAGAAAAAAGAATAATTAATGGAAATTGTTGGAAATGAAAAATGAAATTTCGTAGTAATATTCAAAAATGAAATATATTGCGAATTTTAATTGTTAAAATACTTATTACCAGTTTTACTATTATAATTATTCATACTTTTGGGAGGGAGCGTGGTTGGTCTAGTGGGTAGAGCATTGGATTGACACGCGTGGGTCCCGGGTTCAAATCCTAGCTACAGCAACTTTTAGGAATTTTTAATTATAATCAGTTTTTGAAGATTTCTATATTTTCTGTAATATTAATTGTAATAATAATTATTATTATTATAATAATAATTAGTAATAATAAAAATTATTATAATAATAATTAGTAATAATAATGACTATTATAAATGTAATAATAGTAACAGGGTGGATCAATAAATAAAATCTATTACATATCGAAATTTATAACAAAAACCTGAAATATTCGAAACAATTGTTGTTCCAAGAAAATTTCAAAACCGTCGATTTGCATATTATTATTATTATTGAAAATTGGAGTCGATCGTTTTTTAACAAAGCGACAATCCGTCAAAAACAATAATTTGTTAATAAAAAAACCAATGATTTTCGCTTTATTAGTAAATTCCTCCCACATAATTAACAAACTTAAACATTAACAATTTCCACGTTCTTTTTTTTTGTTTTGGTCAAATTTAAAAATAAAAGCCCGCGAGATTTGCATCCGCGCTTTCCGAGCAACTCCCAAACCACGCAAGTCGAGCTGGAAAACGTCGATAATTGAAACACAACAGGTCCTTTTTGGGCAAAGGACAAATTTCGTTCAGTCGAATAATAAAAGTATTTTTTTTCCAAGGTATTTTACGGGATTTTCGCTCGAAAATGAGGAACAAAATGTGTTTTTGTAAGAATTAAAATTTCAAAAATCGTCCGACCGTAAGAATTGAGGAATCGAAGGACAATAATTGAGGAAGCGAGTGGCTAAATCTCAAAATCGAGATCTTCGAGACAAAAGGTGTGCGTTTCCAAATTTTTCAATTTTTTTAATGTAATTTTATAAATTCCAATGTACTTTTCTTTGAAAAAAAGCGAATGGAAAATGACAAACGAATCAAAATATATATTTTTTCTTCTATTTGGTACAATAATAAAATATCCAAATTGAATATTACAAAAGAAAATATTTCGAATTTATTTTCTTAATATTAAATATCTAAATAAAATTCCGAAATTATTTTTGGAAATAAATTTTTGAAAACAGCTTTTTATAAAATTTTAGCAATTTTATTAAAGTACTAGGAATTTATATTTTTGGAGCCTGTGTTTGAAATTTATTGATTTTTAATTTTTTCCAAAATTTATTCTAATTTATATAAAATAAATTGCAATTTATTTTCTTATATCAAATATTACCTATATTATTCATATTTTAATAGCATGAATTTAAATCAATTTTAAATCAATTTTTTTAATTAATTTCATAGCAAAGATGAATCCCACTTTTTTTCCCCTAAATTTCAAACAATTTTCTCAAAATCCTAAAAGTAAACCTTCAAAATATGACTTTGGTTATTACCTTTAAAATACTAGGCTATCATGGCCCATTGTTAATTTCATAGGAAGAAAAATAATGCAAAGCTTTGTTAAAACGCAATAATCGCATCTACTCCCCCTTATTTTTCCAATTTGGAACGTATCTTTTGGAACTCATCGAAAAAGCATCACATAAAAATTAGTTATAAAATTCATTGACGCGCGAACATGACACTCCAGGACATTCTGAAACCATGCATGAGGACAATAGAACCTGCTGCGTTCTTGCATGTAGCTTCGTGTTATATCGGTCTGGTTTACTATTATTTTTCTCTTCTAAGGGAGAACCCCCGAAAAAAAAAAGATGGAACACCCTCCGGTCAACGACAGATGGGACAAGTAGAAGGGAGTCTTAGTGTAATTATTATGCGATTACCCGCAAGCCCATTGATTTAAATTGCACACCAGGGAGTCTCTTCCTGCCTGACTTTCCTCAGGAAATTATTTATTTCTTGCAAAAGTCAAAAATTTCTATTAACGAAGAATTTTTTGACTCATGGTCCGAGTTCGGTCTCGAGATTAATTAAGATTCGACTGAATTTTTATAATGCACTCATACTATTTAATAAAAATCATTTTATTCAATTTTTTTGAAAGGGATTTTTTTAACTTCCAGAATTCCAACATTTTTTTTTGGAGCCAAATTTGTAAATGTAAGTATTCATGAAATTCGTGGATTTAATTATTATTAATTAAACATACAAGAAATAATTTTTTTATAATTTACAAGGTTATTAAAATTAGAGCAATGAAAATTTTGCAGAGAAAAATAATATATATTTAAAAAAATGAACGTTAAAAAGTAAAAGATTTCAACTAGGTGGAAATACAATTTTTTTTTAATTAGTCATGCCTTATTTTTTTTATTTTACAATAAATAGAAATGCAATCAAAAAACACTAATTATATTATTTTTTAAAAATATATTCAATTAACTGTTAATATATTTCCTGGAGCGAACGGTTAAGGATAAAAAAAAAACATTTGAGATTTATAGGATCCTGAGATTTGGCGAACCTGTAATTAATAATCCGGTGGATTGTCAATACCAAGGTGTTAATAAATAAAAGGAATACGTACATACATTGAGGGTACTTAAGAATCAATTTGAGATAGGCTTAAAGAGGGGAATCCTACAAAAATGCATATGTTAAGGGGGGTAACACAATAAACCCCAAGGGATTTTTCTCTCCCGTTGCAAGTATGGAAGACCCCCCATGAATATACTCTCCACTATATACCGACTCTCTACCCCTAAATAGTTGAGTTGGAATAGAAGAACACTCTCTCTTCCTCCCATTGGGTGTCGAAATCTATAAATAATTTATATCATTTGCTTCATTCACCGAAAGAGCCCATATGTACCTGTGTCGTCTTACATTTGAGGGACCTGTTTCTCCTCGTTTCACTTATTTCCAATTCAATGTTATTAAAAACAACGGTGTCGAGAAAAAAACATCAATTTTTACAGTTTTCGATTTTACCCCATAAAAAAAAATAAATAAAAATACAAATTAAATCGGTTAGGATGAAATTCTAAGGAAGTGGAAATTAAATAAAAATTGTAACGTTGAAATAAATTTCCAAACTTCCAATGGAATTGATTGAAAATATAGTTACTAATTTTTAAATAATAAAACAGAGTCACTCACCCGAAATTTTGTCCCACCCGCGTATTCCCAATTTTTATCCATTTTTTTATTTTTATCCTGATCGATTTCGTAAATCCTTTTTTCTCGGTTTATTAAAAAATGGAAAATTAATCTCCAGTCGAGGCGGAATAAATTATACAACCGGTCAAAGAAATCTGAAATGGAATTAATAATTGTAAATAAATAAAATTGGAAATAAAATATTTCAGAAACTAAATGCTGTTGGTGTCGATACTCACGTTATGGATAGAATTGGTTTCGAGTTTTCGTGGACCGCATCATCCTCGAAGCGATGTTTCCCATCATCATTACACGCCTCAGAAAGAGATAAAACTCACGCAAGACAAGGAACTGCTCCATGACACCTCGTACTGAATTATTATATTTTATTGAAATCTGCAAAAAAAAGTTTAACGAAATTAAAATATGCACCAAGAGAATTTCTTTAATAAAATTCTATTTTTATTTAATGGTCTATTAAATATAAATAAATTAATTTTATACAGAAATAGAAATTAATAAATTGATAGGAAAAAAAAATTAGCAATCACAGAATTTTTAATTCTGTGATACTAATTTTTTTTCTAATTACATAACAATTTGATTTACAGACATTTAAAAGAAGACATGGGTGGCCTAGCCGATCATTTAGATTTATCAAAAATGACTGAACAAGAACTGGAATTTCATTATTTTAAGTAAGCATTTCTTTTTTTCATGTAAAAAAAAAAAATTAATAATCTCCATTATTCCCATAAAGTTGAGTTTTCGAATTTTTCCAATTTCCAGACTTCACGATATCGACAATAATACGAAATTGGATGGATTAGAAATTCTACATGCCATTCAACATACACTCCATGAACACGAAAAGGAAGAAAGTGATGAACACGTTATCGATGGAAAAGAAAGGACCGAAAATGATTTACTTTTTATAGTCGGTACGTATTCTTCCTTTTCTGTTTTCTTTTTTTTAATCATAATATAAATTTCTGAATTATAAACATTCGAAACATTCCTTTGGATACATGGTTTTCTCAAACGTACCATTTTTGTAGAATTATGAAACTCGAATTTTCAAAACTTCTTGGGAAATTTATTAAACAAAGTCAAGTTCCACATTTGCAAATTTTATGTAAAATATTAATGCAGAAATTAATTATTTAAATTCACTTCTCATTATTACTTATTATTTTCCTACTCGTGGGTAGAAAATTATTGAATAGATAATTTCAAATTTTGTTCAATTATTTTTTCGAAATTGCTAAACTATTTTTTAAAATACTTGGACGTTCGTATATTTATAATTATTCATTGTAATTTTCAGAATTAATTGATCGAGTCTTAGAAGAAGACGATTTGGACAACGACGGTTACTTGGGATACATCGAATACGTTTTGGGACGACAAAGGGACCAGAACGAACGGACTAAGAAACTTAAGATTACGAAATAGTATAAAAATAGCGCGAACAAAACTGATTTCAGACTGATTGTAACTTCTCTCAATTACGTGGCCACAGGTACTTATCAGTATTATTACGGACAAGAAAATCCCAATAAAGGTACAATTTTTAAATGATTTAAAAACTGAATTTTTTCCTTCAATTGGTGAAAAAACCGACAATTGTAAAATGCGTTCGGTTATTTTTATTCTTTGTCTTTTGGCGATACTTTAAATGAGTTATTCGGTTATTCGATCGTAGCGCAGCGCATTAGTCGATAATCGGTAAAGGTTCCTCGGTTACGACCAGCAACTTTTCCCAAAGATCCTTGACTATTTGGATCTGGAAAAAAAATATGGAATTCGAGAAGAAATAATTGTACCAGAGACAAAATGAAATATATATATATTTTTTCTTTGATAAAATAAAAGAAAAAAAAAATTAATCGTACCTTATTATCTTCACCTTCGATCGGTAAGTCTTCGACTCGGATGAAGTTGGGATACTGCAAAATAATTTCTTTAACCGCCGGCACGAGTTCCGGATCGATTTCCAAATATTGCAGAGCGTATTCGTGATATTCTTTCGAGTTCTCAGTCGAGTAATATATTTTGTAAGTATTTTCCTCCTCGACGAGTCTAAAAAGAAAAAAATGAAATTATAATTGGACATTAAAATAAATGTTTCAAGAAAAATATTTACCTTATGCAATGCTCCCTCAACAACCGAACTTTGGTATCCGGCTCGATCTCCACTCGATTCACAACGGTTCCGTTGTGAATCATCATCTCGCCGTCTTCCAGAACGGAACATTCCTTCTCGGCTTCCGAAACAACCGGCGGAAGGAAATCGTGGATATGATTCACAGCCATTTCATCCGCAGCCTTGTCGATATCGACATTTTTGATCAAGGTCTTCAAAAGTTTGTTGAGTTTCTGGGAAAAACTTCTCCGAGTCGAACTATCTTTCTCGGAGTGCACCAAGCCGATATGATCCAAGTAATTGAGCGGTAAGCCTTCTCGGAATTCCGAATTATTCTCTATGCAATTCTTCAAAACCTGAGGCATAAGTTTTTCTATAAAATCGCCCCAACTGTTTTTTTGGTAGACACTTAGGGTAATATGTAAACTATGACAATCATCGATGGTCTCTCCCTGGTGAATGGTACCCCGTGGGAAGTACAATAAGTCGCCAGCATTGACCACGGTGTCCAATATGGGTTTTCCGATTTCACTTTCAGTGAAATTATTCGAGGAGTATCTCGGCAAGAATTCATTCTCGCTACGCGGTTTGTAGAGTCTCCATCTTTTTTTTCCCTCTATTTGTAGTATAAAAGCCTCGATATCGTCGTAATGCGGAGCGAAGCCTTGACTATTCGGCGGAGTCAAGTAGGAATTCGCGCCGACGAAACATCCAAAGTATTCTTGCAAAGTCGCTGTAAAATTAATTGATTTCACTCTTAAATTTATCTTTCACTCTTAAATCAATTAATTTTAAAATGCTGACGTCACACGTTTTTTTTTTTAATATCTCTAAAAATCTATAAAATAAAAGTAAATGTAATACTACAAAAAAAGATATGACGCAAAATATCGAGAAAAATTCAATTTTCCAGCGACTTAAAAAATCTAAATAATAAAATCTTACCATTCAAAGCGTGTAGCTTCGGAACGAACGTCTGCGGATTGATCATTCTAACCGAGCAACCGTTCATAAAGTAATCCCAAACGACCGTCGGAAATGCCCTTCCAATCGGATTGTGCGTTTCTCTGACGCCGTTCGTGTACGAAGTGATATCGATATTTTTCGTAAACTGGATAACGTACTTCCTCAGAATTTTGTCCAGCAGCGACGTCGACATGAGAGTTTTGTAATAATTAGGTTTCCCTCGTTTTATGTGCACCGGATTTCTTTCCCAGTCTTTTTTCATGAAATCCTCTACCTCCAAAGGCGAAATCATCCACTCCAACGTTTTCCTCGCTTCCTCTTTCGGATTTGTTTTTGCCAGATTTCGACTTACGCTTAAACGTTGAAAATCGAATTGATCGATTTTAAGATTGCCTTTGCTCGTGATCAATTCTATTTTCTTGAATTTCGCATCCGGACTCGACGCGAAACCTTTCTCGAATTCGTCGTCCTGCAAATCTTCCTCCGACCTTCCTAATTTTTTCCCCAAATCGATACTTTTATTTCGCTTCGGGTCGTTCTCCTTTCTCGAAGTCGCCTTTGATTTATCTTTTTTCGAATTACTTTTGTTTTTGTTTTCATTCGATACTTTAGCTTTCAGTAGAATATTTTCTTTGGAATCGATAGAATTGTATCCGTTCAACGCGGATCGTTTGGATTTATTTTTCGCGGTGTTGCTCGTAAAAGTTTCTTCGAGCCGCTCCTCTTTCCTCTTTATTTCGGGTTTCGCTTTTTTCTGCTTTTTTGCGATTCCCGTGTTTTCCAAAGTTTTGCGCTTTTTCGCATAAACCGCGAAGGCCGATATTGGTTCTGCCATTTTTCAAACTCACTGCAACGAAAATGTTAACATCGGAATCCTACCATTTCGATAATTATTTTAATACAATAATTCCCGACATTTAAACAATGACAATCGTGTTCAACTGAAACGTTCAACTTTTTCTGGACAAAGTCAATATTGAACAGCCGGATAAGGGTTATCTAACCTCAAAAACTTATTTACAAAAACAGATGAAACCTGTATCTTTCTGAAAATATGAATATTAAGCCAGAAATTTGCATAATTGGGTAAATATTTATAACTTATACTCACAGAAAGTTTCATTCACGCGCACGTGATTGCAAAATTGCGATTTATTTACTCCCAAATCTTCTGCTCCTAATACTTTCTTGCCGGTTGCTGAGAGTTTTTGAAAAAAAAATCAACCCAAATGGAATCTAACCTAAAATCGCATGCATTCGTTGTTGCCAATGCGCATGCGCACGAATTTGCCCGGCTTCAAAATACAAGTTGTACATTATAATATTTTATTTTCACTTATAATAATATCAATTTCAATTAATTGCATTAGGAATTAATTCGAATTCACACTAATTCATTAAATTTCAACAAATGTATGCTTACCAATATTATCAATAACAACAAAAATCAACACGTCAATCCTGATAAATTTCCACCACGACGTAATATTACGTCAGCGGCTTGGAGTGTGCATGTATTTATTAACAGAGGGCGCTGCAGTATAATTACGCTATTGAAGTCGGAGAAAAAAGGTAAATAAATATATTCACATGCGGAAAATTGATAATAATAAGAATTATTTGTTGCTATTGTTGCTAATATATTAGAATAAATTGATAGGCTGCGTTTCAAACGAAAATTCGTAAAATGTTTGGTATGAGAAGAATTCTAGGCCTCGCAATGAGGCCTCGCGTGTGTTTGGATCCAAAAAACGTGAGGATTGAAGGAATTACCAAAATTACTTTGCCGCAGCCAAGTAGGTTTTGTTCCACAAAATTGAAACCAGATGAGGAATTGGGGAACGATGAAAATCTTGCTTCGACGAATTCCAAACAATCCTTGGGTAATTATAAATTGCGAGTAATTTAAAAAAATGTTTGTTGGTGTTTTTGTTTATATTTTTTCTTTATATTTTTATAATTTTGTTGGAATTTTACAATATTCGTTATAATATTACAGTTTGTAATTTCATTACTTTGATGTTGCGTTTCTACGACGTAAATTTTGAATTTTCAGGCACAATAGGAATCCAGAAAATGAAGTTACTCTTCACGTGTAAAAAGTGCGACACCAGAAACAACAAATTAATTTCCAAGCTAGCGTACGAGAAAGGAGTCATCGTCGTACGGTGCGACGGCTGTCGCAACAATCATCTGATAGCCGACAATTTGGGATGGTTCGACTCCCCGGAACATAGTGGACGAATAAATATAGAAAAGATATTAGCTCTGAAAGGAGAGAAAGTTAAGAAGGTCCAAAATGATCAAGAAGGATTCTTGGAAGCTGTCGCTTACGAATTCATCAAAGAAGAGCACAAGATTTTGAAAATCGAAGAACCTAAAGTAGAAGAAAACGAGGCGGATAAAGATGAAAGCGTTCGGGATAAATAACGCGTATCCTCGTTTTAACGGAACTAGGAACGAAACAAGAACTTCGATCGCTAGTAATTGGGAATTTTCCATTTTTCACCTTTTACATAAAAATTCAACGAATCAATAATTTTATTTAAATCAAGTTGATCCTATGAAATTGACAAAAAAGCTATAGTGTTTTTTTTGTTACTGTATATAAACATTGGATTGATATGTATATAGATATATAATAAACATTCGTGCGAGTAATTACTAACAAAAAATATGTATATTATTAGTTGGAATAAAAAATATTCCAAAATGTTGTATTTAAAGAATAATTTTATAATTATCGAAGAATGGGAGAAGGTTCGGTGGAAATAATTCGACAAATCGTCGGTCCTTACTTCAAACGTATAATTTTATTTTAAAATGGCATATAAAGTTTCATCGTCATTTGGCACAATTTACAAAAGGTGTGCCCTTTATTGCAAACATCTTCAACAAGTTTTCAAACAATTTTCAGAAGATAGTTTGAAAATTGTAGCGATCCGCTTTTTCCGTGATTCAACTGTTTAATTTAAAAACCGTTGCTTCTGTTGCAACTTAATTCTAATTATAATAGGTTTGAATTTATTTTGATTTTTTTTTTTCAAAGAAGAATAATAGAAAAATGACTATGAAAATTACTATACTTTTTTTAATTTAGGAATTGATTTTTGTAATATTTGGATAAAATGTGTAAAGCCATAAGTGTAGGAAACTACTTTTGAATTTTCTATAAATTATTTTAAACAACTTAAATTTACTTAAATTGCCAAAAATTTTAAAACTATACTCGAAATGTAAAAAAAGTGACTAAACATTCGACAATTTTTCAATACCAGAATAATCTTTTTCTTTAACGTGATTTGGTTCTTCCAAATTTTCATAATTTCCAAAAAAACGCTTATCCGTTAAAGAAATTTATTTAAAAAATAAAATTATCCTAAACTACTCAGAAACTCCTTAATCTGATTTCCGACATTTTTCTTAAGATTTTTAAAAATCTTTTACAAAAATTAGAGTATGCAAAAAATACAACAATGTTCAAAATCATATGCTGAAAGAACGTCGAACTTTGAAACGCTCCTATAAGAATGAGAATTGCTGAATATTGCCATTCCAAATTCTTTTTAAACTTATTCCAAATAACATAATTGAATTTTTTCATTGATACAAGAACGTTCCAAGTTTCACAATCATTCGAAAAACTGGTTCTTTGGTTAATGATAAATGTTACACCTAAACAAATACAGCTGAATATATGCGAAAACCGATTCGACTGTGATGTTTCGATCGTTCGTTAAGGTTCACGCGTAAATATACTTTTATAAAAAATATATATAATAAAATGTGTCTAAAATTATACAAATAATATTTTTCGTATAAAATGTATATATATTGAAATAACAATCCTTGTAATTTGCAAAAAAACAGAATCGTCTATTTTTAGGAATTCCAAAAATCGTTATAAAAATATAACAATAATAGTTTTTAAGGTAGATTGTAAAATTAATTTATCTAAGTACGCCTTCATGTTTTCAAGTCGTTTCTACTTTTTTTTTGGATTCGTAGATATTTGATAAAAGAACAAATTTGGCTTCGAGACATCACTCGACATAATAATATTATTACATCATACGTATTCACTGCGATCTGGAATTCTTCGAATTTTCATCAGTCATATTTCTATAATTTTTTTAAGGCACCGTCGAATAGTAAAATAAAAAATAATAATTATTCGTAACGAAACGGGGTGAATTACTGACCATTTTTCAACTTGGAATTTTACAATCTAATTCTATGAATTAACTTAAGTATAGAAAAAGTACGTCTTTCTACGAAAACGGTAAATTCTTGAGATGAAAGTGAAATTGAAATTGTGTATTTATCGAAAAAAAAAAATGTTATGGTCACAAAGGAGTATTCACGTTACACTGATAAAAAAAAGGACAGTTCTTTAAAATGTTGATGCAAAAATGATAGTTTTTGTAATTATTTGTTTTTTAAAATATTTTCACACAGAATTTTGCAAAAATTCCAAATGTGTTTCTTTATAAAAAAATTTTAAGGATAAAAAGAGCTTTAGTGAAACCCAAAATATCTTCTAAAATTATACTATTAAATTCATTAGAAAAATAATAATTATATTTTTCGTAAAACATTTTCAGTTACTTGCGAGCTTTATAATACCGGGAATTATTTATGAAAATATTTTTAAAAAAATTCCATTGTTTACTTTCACTGTATAAAATCTGAACTACCTTCATCCACCATTTCCTGTAAATGTATCTAAAACGTACCATGGAAACACGGTATTACACCCTTTTGGGCTTAGAAACTATAGCGTACTCGCTATTATTATAAATTTTATGCTTTGGTCCCGTAGCGGCATGATTGCTCTTTTTCCGAATCATGCCATATCCGAGATGACTATCGTCAGCTAATCTAACGGCACACATATCCTCGACAATATCGTAATTATTGCAATTCGAATTACCGGTAACGTCATTCGAGGTCGTTGACTGTAACAGATACTGCGAGCTTTGGGCGATGCTCAGAACATTTGGCGTTTTGTAACCGGGATTATGGTTGAGTTTGTGAGTGGACCCAAAATATTGCAATTTGTCGTAATTCGGCTGATCCAATTTTCCAGGTACATTGTTGTGTATTATCGGAGAGGTCGTTATCAACGGCTCTACGACGGATTTGGAAGAACCGATAGCCACAGTTTCGTATTGAGATTCATCACGGTCGTTATCGTTATTGTTATCTTTGAGAACCGTCGTCGTAGTCGTCGTGGGATTCATCCTCTCTCGATGCAGCACCCTGTCGATACCATGGGTTTTCCAGGCATCGCTTCGCACTTCCACCAAATCGTAAGAATGCTTATCGTCATCCTTATCGCCACTGTCGTTAACACTTTTATGCAAAAATTCCGACGAATCGCTGCTGCTCAACTTCTTATACTTTCCACAAACCGACGAGTCGAACTCTCCGACTTCCAAAGACTTGTTCTTATCCAGCAAAGTCGTGAATATGTACTTTCGTGGTGGTTTCGCGGGTTTCGGTTTCACTATCGGCGAGGGTTTCAACAGAGACACCGACTCGGAACTCGACACCGACGCGTTTAGTTTTTGCGAGTTCTGCGAGATCGTGGAAAAATCGAGGTCGATTATACTCGTCGAACTGTTCGGCGAAGGTGGCAACGGAGATCTCGAACCGGCTTCCATCGACAAGGCCGCGTGATACTGAGCGTCGTTGCACTCGATACTGGGGCTGCTGTTCTCGCCGTTCAGCAGCTTCTTCATGGACTTCATTTTGGAGGAGATGCAGCGAAATATCTCCTGCTGGTTGCTGTGTTCCAGTCGAAAGGATCCCTCGCCGGATTCGCATTTTCTACCCGCCTCGAAAGTAAATTTCCCGTCCCTGTAACCGTACCTACGTATGTACCTGTAAGGCCACGTATATAGAACATTGTCGCCATCCATCAACTTGATATCGACCGCGGCTACTATCAAAGTGTAACTTTTCGACTCCAAGCCGCACCTTCTCGACGCTTCGGTTTCGACGACTTTTACGGAGAAGACTCCTTCTCCGCTGGTACAGTATAAATCGTTGTCCTCCTCTATCGTTGAATTTTGTATATTGTCTTTAAATGCGACCGACTGAAATGCAGTTATCCAATTCGTCATATCCGTTTCGGAGGAACAACCGAAATGGTGGATTCCTGATTTCGTCATTACCTGAAATTCAATATTTTCGTGAATTCGGAAGCTATGAAATAATTTACAAAAGATCAGAGAAATTTTCGCTATTTCAGCGATCGCTATTTCAAAAATTAGAAAAAAAATTTTGTAAATCAGAAGTTGCTTTTTGCTCTTTCGTTAAACCTAAAGAAATTAAAATAAAAAATGACAAATCAAAAATTAATATATCTCATTCTTATTATTTATTTTTTCAATGTAAGTAAACAAAAAGTCAAAATTTATTTCCTGCGCGAAGGGAAAGAAGTTTCACTTACGATGATTCATACGCATACTTTTCTCTTCTCTTCACTGGGATGAAATATTCATCAAAATTTACTTCGACTACTTTCGAATAACGATATACTGTTTTTTCTATTTTACTTATTTATTTATTCATCCAAAAAAATAACGTTACTCGATACGTTCGTTTTCTCGCTACTCAAATTTTCAGGGTAATGGTATTTCCGAAACGTAGAAATATTTGGATACTTACGGTGAAAACGTGAGGTTGATTGCTAGGGGCGATTTTGACGCAAGCTTCTAAAGTGATAATACGCGGAGAATGTTGTTGCATAATGGCTTCTTCTTGATTATCATAAATTTCGAGCCTCTCGATTCCATATTTACTGGCTTTAAAGAGTTGACAAAACCTCTTGTGCCAAGTTTTCTGTGAACGGAAAGCAAGAAACACGTATTTGAAAAAATCTGGAATACCAGAAGTCTCTGGATTTCACAATCGTCGGAAAAACTGGTTCTTTGATTGACGACAAACGTTACACCTAAACAAATTGAAATGTAACGAGTTCCTAAAGTTTGTACGCAAATATGTTTAGATTAAAAATTCGTATATATATGTTCGTACAGATACATACACACGCACACACATGCGGTAGATAGAGAATATTTTTCGAACAAAATGAATTTACAAAATATATAATTATTCTGTTTTTTTCCTAGAAATTTGTAATTATAGGGATAATATTTATGACATGAAATATATATATATCAACAATATATCAGCAATATCCAGGAAACAGATGTCCTCTATTTTGAAGGAATTCCATAAACGTTTGTCGAAATACAACAACAATATATTTTACAAAGTAGCTAATGCGAAATAGAACTAATATTTGAGATCGAGTCTGTGCAAGTATGCCACAATATTTATAATCATAAAACACCCACGTCTTCTCAATAAGAGCAACAACGAGATAAGTGGTATCGCAATTAATATTCTACATTAAACAAAACTATATCAAAACCAACCAACCTTGAGTTGACCCAACATTCCTTGCGGTGGAAAGAGCAAAATCCCTTGCAAGACGGATTCCTCCAGCTCCATTTTTAGAACTTTTACTCCGTTGGTCCTAGTGTGCCCTTTTTTATTCTTCTCCAGCAACTCTTCTCCGAAAACAAACGAACCATAGGACTACCGGAGTACAGCGGCGAGTTACGGGGAGAGACAAAAAAAAAAGAAGAATTTTCTTCACTTTCTATCCTCTCTCTCTCTCTCTTTTTCTAGTATTTTCCTCGTACCCTAAGACCGTTTCTTGATAAGAGAAACTCCGATAACGGACCTTCAACCCATCGTTGAGTCCTTCTACGAGAATTCCCAAAATCAGTCCCGAAAACGTAATGAACTCGTGCACTTTTACTCTTCGATCACGGTATTGGAGAAATATACTTGTTATTACATGGCTTTGTTTTTTATGTATATCATTTCCATACTAATGTGTTGTGTCGAACTCGGAGGAGACACGCACGTTTCCATTTCACACACACACACACACACAAACACGTACACACAAGCGCTTACACTCGCTTAAGGTTTCTATGTGAGTTCCTTTTTCCACGAAGTTCATGAATACCAGCAACTCTCTAACTTTCGAAGCGACCGACTCGAATTTGTTATAAATCTCCGGGAACCGGAGTTTCGGTATTTTTTATTGTTTAATTATTTATTTAGATTATTTATTTATCTAATTATTTACTTATTTTATTTTATTTGTTGAATGTTTCTTTTTGAAAATACAAAACTCCGCGTTTGTCAAATCACACCGTGAAGAATTCCTCCATCGCACACATTCACGCACACATACTTACTAGTTTCTCGTTTAAAAAAAAAAATTCTGTTCTATTTTTCATTTGTTTTGCGCGAAATCTCGCGGAATTAACTTTCATTATTGTAATGAAGAAAAATAAAAACAATTCCGGACTCGGTTTTCCCCGGATTAAATAATGCGAGAATTCGAAACACAGGAAGAGGGAAAGAAAAAAGAAAAGAAAAACTATCCGACAGATTCTAAGAGCATGAGAATGGAGAAGTGGAGTGATAAAGGGATAGTCGAGGAATGAAAGTTAACATAACCTATATATATATATATTATCTATAATCCATGCCATATATATATATATATATATATATATAAAATCCTTGATATGATTATAGTCTTACTTTTGAAGACAGATTCCTATTTTCTACGGTCTTTCTATTTCCTATCATACCACGCCGTAATTGGTTGTTTCTCGCAGACTATAGAGCGGCGGCCAATAGGAAGACGCGATTTCTTCTAGGCTTAGGCCGTAAGTGGTTTAACTTTACGTTCGACTGGAAAGTAGATCTTGTATAAAAACAATAAATTGTTGTATCGGTAATCGAATTTGACAAATAAAAATAGGTAGAGAAAGATAATATAGATAAAGATATTATAATAAAAAGAGAAGACCATGGATATGGAAATAACAAAACAATATAAATACGGGCGAAAGTTGAGAGCCGATGGCCGAGTCAGCGTGCGATCTTACGCGCATGCGCATAAGCATTATTTTTCCACTCGCCAAGTACGCCGAAGGGGACATTGGATTTTTCGAGCGTATTTGCAGCCACGGAATGGCAGTTTTTTGTAATAAACTATGAATTAAAAAATCAGTAACTCAAAAGTCGATAACTTTCTGACGAGAAGACGCGAATTATCGGCTATTGGTTGGGTAAGAACTTGGATATTTTGAATATTTGAAGTACGACATAACCTCAAACTACCGAAAAATGATCAACGGGTAAGTACATATCTTTTTTATTTTTTAATAAAAAAAGTACACGAAATTCGGTGACAACACATTTTGCGATTCCTCAATTTCTATAATTAATAAATTATTATAAATAATAACAGTCAAATTGCAGAACCAACAATTAAAAAAAATAAATAAGTATAATACCAAAAAAATTATTGTTATTCCAGATACAGAAACCTTTGTTCCGTCGGCTTGAATTTCCAATGCAATAGCCACAGATTCTTCACGTTTTTACCACGAGCGCAAGTGCGCGAGAAGCGAAGCCAACTCTTTACCGAGGAACAAAAGAAAGCGCGTTCCAAGATCGGAAGAATAGAAAAGATCCACGTGAAATACATGACACCGGAAGAGGAAATCATCATGTTGATGAACAAGGATCTGTCGACGCCCCACGACTGCGCCAAACACATTTCCGAAGGAATCGTGAAATGTTCGGCCATAGCCCTGGTGGACGGAAAACCTTGGGATATGCATAAACCCTTGGTCAGCGATTGCGAAGTCAAGCTTCTAACCATGAACACTCCCAGCGTACCGGCGGTGAACGCGTCCTTTTGGAGGACTTGCTCGCTCGTTCTCGGCTCCGTCGTGGAAACGTCGTTCAAGGACGACGTCGACGTACACCTGCACAGTTTCACCCAGCCGAACATTCAATCCGGAAGTTTCGTGTACGACGCGGAGTTGGGAGTTACCAACTGGACACCCACGGAAGCGGAATTGAGAGCCATATCCGGTTCGTTTCTGAAAATAGCGCGGCAGGAGCTACCGGTGGAGCGTCTCGAGACAAACGCGGAGACCGCTTTGAAGATATTCGACGACAATCCATTCAAAGTCAAACAAATTCCAAACATTGCCGAGAGGAACGAGGGGAAAGTGGTTCTGTATCGTATCGGAGATCACGTGGATATCAGTAAAGGTCCGATGGTAGCGAATACAGGGTTGATCGGGAAATGCACAGTGACGGCGGTTCATAAGTTCCCGTCGAAGGACTCGGACGAGTTGTACAGGTTTCAAGGAGTAGCCGTACCGTCGGGTTTGATAATCAACCATTTCGCGTACGGCGTTCTGGAAAACAGAGCTCGGAAGTTGAATCAAACCGTTTGGAACCCGCACACCGTTCAAGAGGAACCCGAGCAGAACTTAGCTATAGCCGCTAAGAATTAAGTTTTGTATAAGCTTTCTTGTATATAAATTCATTAAACGGAGATTAATTATTTGAATAACGATGCGACTTTGGTTGTTTGAGTTTTCCGTTTCTATCGATACGAGGTGACGGAAGGAAACCGCTCGGGAAAAATTACTCGCTTTCATCGAGGAAATTCTATTTTATTTAGATACAATTGAAATCCATTGAATACGATACATTTTTCTACTGCGGAGAGAGAAAATATTAAAATTAAATGAGGTTTCAAAGTCGACTAGGAATTTATCGATTCGTATCAACATTTAATAACGATGTATTAATTATTAATCCCATTAACTGGAATTAATAAATAATAATTTCAGTTTTTGGAATATATTAATTAATAATTCCAAAAACTGGAATTTGAAATAATAGGAAAAATCAAATTATCAAAATTGCAGACAACGTCGAGTTCTTAAAAATTGAAATTCAAAGAAAAGATATCACAAGTGGGATGTTTACGTTTCAGATGTTCACGCTGATGCTTCGCTTCTTTGAAAGCTTTGCCACAATAATCGCAAAGATACGGTCGATTGGGCTCGTGAGAACGCAAATGACCGTCGTAATGACTCTTCCTTACGAACTTCTTCTCGCACTGATTGCATTCGTATTGAAACCGTCCCTCGTGCGCTGCCACGTGGGAATTCAAAGTTCCTTTGGTTTTGAACATTCTCGAACAATAATTGCAACGCAATTTCCTCTTCTCTTCCTGCTACATATGGGGAAATACGTTAAAAATTAATTTCAATAGCGATGAAAAAAAAAATTCATCGGTTCTACGTTAATTTCGAAGGGGGCAACTTACTGAAATTGCTAATTAACAAAAATTTTCTCCGACAAATAACTTTTTAATTGTATCGGATGAAAATTTAATTTTCACGACAAATATTTATTCTTATTCGGATGATTTTTAATTAGACGAATCTGAATTTCAATTTCTACGGATAAAAATTAATTTTTAGAAAGTAAAATTAATTTTTTTTAAATATAGAAAGTTGTCACAGTTTCTCTATAAAGTAAAATAATAAATTCCTAAGTAGTCTAGTGACGTAATTACACCACGGAGAAACTTATTCTACCCTTTTTCATAAACACTGTCGATAAAAAGAATCAAAATTGAATTTATTCGGTTGCAAAAATTTTTTCGGGCCCAATTTCACGAAACTTTCCATAAAGACATTTCTTGTACCTCCTCATTCGAAGCTGAGACTAATCTTCTTTTGCAACAGGAACACGGATAAGGCTGCAGACACTCTGAAACCGGTAAATTCGATTGAACGGTTTCTAACGATTCTGAATTCGCACGAGTGGCATCGTTTCGCTTTTCGTGCCGTGCCAAATGACGTTTCAAGTCGTGGGGTCTGGAAAAAGAACGTCCAAATCTGGGGCAACTTGGAAACGGGCATCCGAATTCTTTCTCACACTGGTAACTTTTGTTATTATTTTTTTTTTCTTCGCAAATTTCATCTTCTGTATTACTCTCAATCAGTAATCGGTCCGAAATGGTCGAAACTTCATTCGGTGGCAACGCTTCTTCTTCATTGAAATCTAAAATAGTTATTATCGGGTCGAAATTAAATTCGGTAGTAATTATTGGTAAATTTTCCAGAAATATTGGCTCCATTTTTATCCTTCGAATTGATTTAGAAGAATTTTCTGCAAGAAATAAACAATATGTTTTTTTACGTATTTTTAAACAATTTTGCAATTTTTAGTTAGTTATATTTGTGAATTAAGTGTAAATATAAAATTTTGAAAATTAGGGAGGAAAATTAATAAATTTTAAATATTTAATTGGTTTTGGAAAGCAAGATAATAATGTAAAAAATAATAATAGAAACTTGCTTATTGTATTTTTTAATATTATTGATTAATATCGAATTTGACTTTCAACATTGAACGATCTCTTTTTTAACTTTTTCTTCAACAAAAGTAACCTCTCGAATAAAATAATCGAATTTTCTAAACCCTAAAGCTATAAATTTTGTTTAACAATTATTTAACAATTTTATTTTAAAATTATTTTAATATAAAACTTCAATATAATATATTATAAATTAATTATTATAAATATTATAATTTAATCTAATAGAAAATTATTTTAATAAAATAATATTAAACAATTTATAACAATTGTTTAATATTTACAGTTATAAAATGGTTTCTTCCACAAAAAACTATTTATCGCCAGAAGAAAATTAAATAATTTTTTTCTAAATATTGAACAAATAATTTTCTAATTGTAAGAGAAATTCCAGGAAAAATCTTTCCAAAACGACTCTAAAAAAAATCACTTTAACATTTTGACTTTACAAGTGTTAACTTTACAAATTTTCTACAATCAAAATTTATAAAAAATAATATAGAAACAAAGAAGCAAGAAAAATTTTCCAAATTTTCAATAAATTTCAAATATTTCAAAAATATTGTAAATAAAAAGTCTTCTTCTAGATCCTCCCGTTCCGGTACCGATGCACACTGCAATTGCAAGTCAACTTACGAATTCAGTAGCGGGGCAATTCAGCGGCAAAGTAATCTCAGGTTTTAATTAATTTTGCTTTTTCTTGCAACTCGCTTCTGTTAATTGTACGTACATTTCCCTTTTTTTTGTTGCTCCTCGACGGCTTCCCGTTAAAGGAGCGGCAACTGTGTTAGCTCACTTTCCTCAACCCGATGAAAGTGTGCTACTGAAGGAAGGAAAGGATATATGCATTCTACTCTCTCCCTCTCCAGGAATGCATTCCACCCACTCGATATAAACTTTATGCATCTCCCGCTGAGCGAAGATGCAGGTACCCCGGGTACCCTCGGTTCCATGCCTATGGTGTTTCCATTTCCTATTGGAATAATCTCCAGATCTAAGTGTCAATTTAAATAATCATTTCGATTTCTAATACCATCCACGACTTTTCCCACGATGAGATTTATAAGGATCACGCTTTCCGGTTGTACACTTGAAAAGGATTTGCTCAATTTGTTTAAGAAATAGTACACGACCTCGTGAAGGCAAAAATTACACATGAATTGTATGAAAATGTGGACGAAAATGACCAAAATCAGAATTTAACAATTTTTTGGGGGATTTTTTAGAATATTAGATAAAAATGACAATTTAATATTTTGGAATAATTTTTCTCCTGGAATTATCGATAAACTATAAGATTGTAATTTGTTTAAACCATTAAATTTCTTTAGAGTGGGTGAACATTTTTTTATTGCAAATTGAAAGCCCACCTTTTTGAAAATTAGGATCATCCATTTTTTTATTTCCATATTTCTTTTTACAAAAACAGTATTTTTTTTCTACCCCAAACGTCACAAATAAGTAAATAAATTCATAAATATGTAAACAAAAAAAATTAATAGATAATTAATTTCAGCATTTAATGAAATAAAAAGTATTTACTTGAAAAAGCGTGCATTGCTAGAGAAAAAAAATTTGGGCAAGGAAAAAATCTTGAAACTCAATTACTGCGATAATTAATGCCTACGAAAATAAATAATTGGATAATTATTTTTAATATTTTTGAACAAAAGAAAACTATTTGTCAGAAATCCATCCGATTCATGTTACAGTGGTAGGAAAAAAAATTGGGGCAAAGAAAAAAATCCTGAAACTGAATTGCCGAGGTAATTAACGACCATAAAAATAAATAAATACATAAACAATTCGACAATTAATTGCAGTATTTAATCAACGAAAAATTATTTATATAAAATAAATTCGAAATTTATAGTAAAAAAAATTGGGAAATATTATTTTTCTGTTTCTAACGATTTCCATCGTTTCGACGATTTCTTTCTTTCTTAATGCATCAAAAAACTCAAACGATCGGTAAAAAAAAAGGGGGAAAGGATATCGAAGCAAGGAAAAAGGCTCGCATTGCCGACTTCATGCTTCGGCTCCTTCATAAAACCATAAAATCGATTCGGCTCTCAATAGTTCCTCGTGAACGAAAGTCATTTTTCGTGATATTATCACCGGTTGGGATCGGGAAAAAAAGGGTAAAGGAAAGTTGTGTTACAAGGTAAGATCGAGTCGGATCTTTTATGCCGATCGTGCAGCAGTCGATGGTTTTTCTCCTCGTGGAGAGAGAGAGAGAGAGAGAAAAAAAAGGCAAGAGGCACTTTCCATCGAAAAAAATCTCATGAGCAATAGCCGAAAGTTGTACGATCTTCTGAAAATCGACCGATTTCTCATTTTCTTTCTTCCTTTGGACAGATTCAAATGGTACCGGCGGCTCCTCATTTCCTTTAGTCGTTAAATACCGCAATAATTCAGGTTCAAGATTTTTTCCATGCCCCGATTTCTTCTCGGTCGTAGTGATATTATTAATCGGATGAATCTCTGGCGAATGGGTTTCATCTCATGAAATATAGAAACTAATTAACTATATATTTGTTCATTTATTTTTGTAGTCGTTAACCGATTTTTTAACTTTTTCCCTGCTCCAATTTCTATTAGATATTACCTTGCGAATAATTTTTAATTCGAAAAATACCGAAATTAATAATACAAAATTATTCTTTTATTAACTAAGGAAATACAAACTTAATAATAAAAAATTAGAAAATTAATCTTATAATTAGACGTAAATAATTAAATATTTAAGTTTGATTATCATCTAATTACTAATTATTATTGATTATTATTATTATTGATTGTTGTTGTTATTATTATTATTATTATTATTATTATTATTATTATTATTATTATTATTATTTATTATTATTAATTCTACTACCAAGTATTATTTATTAATTTTTATTAATTTCAGTAGTCGTTAATTACCGCAAATAATTAAATTTCTAAATAAGTTTCAATATTTTTTCCCTGCTCCAATTTTTTGGGAATAATTTTCATTTCAGAAAATACTGAAATTAATTATCTAATTATTCATGTCCAATTATAAGATTAATTTTCTAATTTTGTTATTATTAAGTTTGATTATTACCTAATTACTAATAATTATTATTATTGATTGTTATTATTATTATTTATTATTAATTATCTTATCAAGTATTATCTAATTAATTTTAATATCCAATTATTTATTTTAATAATTTATTTTTGCAATTATTATTATTATTATTATTATTCAGTACTGCAGTAATTGAGTTTCAAAACTTTTTTTTCTGCCAATTTAATATGAATCAAAGGAATTTCTCGGCAAATAAATTTCATTTCATGAAATACCGAAACGAATTATCCAATTATTCGTTGAAACAATTTTTTCGAAAGTGCATCCCCCCCGTGCGAGTAAAATTTATTGTTGAATTCGGGAGCTCTGCATGGGAATCTAATTGGCGATAAATGAATACCGAGTTGATAAATCGAATGGAGACGGTACGGAAAATTAAGTACCTGCATTCTGTCACGTTAATTAACTTGTGCATCACAATAAGTAGATATTACACGCAGTACGTCGATATACGCGATATCATTCCCCTGTGTGCATATGCATTTTAGATCGATACTTCGAATTTCAGCGCGTCTGTGTTCGACGGGCTTACGTAAACGCTGGATTACCGTACGAATAAATAAATAAATAAATAAATACAGAAGCGGGATTTTATATAAATGCAAATTTTTCGCGATACCCGAGGACTCCTCTTGTTACGTAAAAAAATATAATTTATTGAAACACAAGTGAGAAAAATAGTAAAAGGAATATTTACAATTTACAAATTCGCTAAACTTATCGCTATTATTATTATTATTATTACTATTATTTTTTTTTTCTAATTTTTTCTTCGGACCAATGGTGGGAGAAATTCATTAAGTGACTGAAGAATCGAAAATCCCTGAAATTACTTTTTGAAAAATAATTATCTTTAAACAAATAAATATTTATATTTATATTTAAATAATTATTTATAAAAATAATTTCATTTATAACCAGGATTGAGTCAAATTTCAATTTATGCAAATCATCTAAATTTACATAAATTGTTATTTTTATTATTATTATTATTATTATCATTGCATATTAGAATTTACTCAGTCGTCAGTCGTCCTCCTTCTCGATGGTTCGTTTGATCCACTCCAAGTAGTATTGGGTCCTCGTATAAACGTCGGGAAATCCTGGCCGGGCACAGCCCGACCCGAACGAGGTGACACCGGCCAATTGCCAAACACCATCCGCGCGTCGACATTGCAAGGGTCCACCGGAGTCACCCTGGAAATGGATTTTATTATTTTTCAAATTAATGGCATATTTCGAATCGCCGTCAGAGTGACATTTAAATTGATCAGAATCACGTGGAAATGTTCAAAAGTGATGTTTTTCCAAAATAATAATAATAATAATAATAATATTATTATTATTATTATTATTATTATCATTATATTATTTGTCATTATTATTATTATTGCTATGATTATTTTATTTAAGATGTTTGAGAATTTGATTTTCAATGAAAATTTCTTTTTGACTGGCAAATTTGAAAAATGAAAAATTGTATGAAAATTGCAATTGTTATTATTTTTATAACGCGATACTATAATTATCATTTATTGGAAATTAATTTTATATCATCAATGAATTATTGTTAGAAACAATTTTATAGCAATAATGTTTTGTAATGACTTAATGCTGGTCCATTCGTTACCTAATTCATTGCAATTGTACGTTTCCACGTAATGAAGAGTTACGCAATTGTTAATTATGTCTATTATCTGGAAACTACGCAAAACTACATAATTCTAAATTTAATAATCGAATATATTCGATAATAACAATTTCGAAACATGAATATATAATAAATTCGAGATTTAATAATGGAATAAAAAAGAGAAAGCAGTTTGCCAGGGTTTATGGATTTTAATAACGATTTAAAAAAAAAATTAATTAATTAAATGTCCCGTGCAATCGTTAATTGCGTCTTCCAAGCCAAGATTTGAATATCGAACAAAAAAAATAAAACGGAATATTTAATTTTCGTCGAAGCAATCGTCGAAATTGAACCCGGGACTTTAACGAGATCGTAAGGGTCGTTTCCAATCAGCTAATGGAGGGAAATCGTTTTGGAGCAAGTAATGGATTAATCGACCGCTTTACCACGCAACTTCCGGACGAACCGTCGGTGTGACCGGCACAAAGATGACCGCTGAGAATCGGCACCGATTTCCCATAAGCTTTTGTGCACTCGTCGATGTGCAGCAACGGCACGGATGCCTCCAAAAGGGACGTCGAGAGCGACGCCGATGGACCGTAACGTCCCCAGCCGGAAGCCACGCAATTGACTTTGCTAATTTTCTCGTCCTTGCCCGGCAGACAAATCGTCCTGACGACTTTGGACAAAGGTGCCGGTCTCGCCAGTTTCAGGAGAGCTGAAAAACACAAAGGAATCGTCGAACCGATCAAATTCACAAAATCGATGGATAATAATAATAATTTCATTGGTACAAGAATATAAAAAAAAATAATGAAATTCATTGGGACAAGTAGTGGATGTTCGTCAAGAAGAATCAGGATCCATGGTTGGTGTAGTGGTTAAGGCGTTGGATTCGTACCCGGAGGGTTCCGGGTTCGAATCCCGCCTATGACACACTAAAAAAAAACATTGAAATAACGGTTTTTTAATTAGACCAATCAAGGATCGCAATCGTCAAAATGTTAATAATTATTGATAATAATTAATTTCCCACAGGTGTTAATTAACGACTTACCGATATCGTTAACATAATTATTGAACCGCTCGTGAAGGATCACGCGTTCCACGGGTAATCGCGCGGATCCGCGACTACCGGAATCCAGTTCCCATTCTCCCACAACTGCGGTCCACAATGCTCCAATTGGTAAATTGAAAAGATCGCTTCAACAAAGAGTTTCAAGTGCATAAATCAATTTCATGGATTATCTATCAATCGACGATCGGGGAAAAATTAAAAATCCGTGCCAAGGAAACGATGGTGATGACATACTTGTGGATGCAGTGAGCAGCCGTGAGCACCCATTTGGGGTCGATGAGCACCCCACCGCACCAGTGGCCTACGAAACCGAATTTCGGGTGCAACAATTGCAGGGAAACCTGCCACGGCCAAGATCCTTTCCTGCTCGGCTTCCCGTTAAAGATCCGCCCGGTTACGGACCTGCCCTTCGCGATCATCGCTTCGAAATCCGCGGACCTCGGTTGACGTCGCGATACTGCAGGACATCCACATTCTATAGAAATGTTTGCTTTAACCCTTCGTGTAATTCCGAGGAACGCGAAAAAGAGGAAAACCGGGAAAATTCAGGAATTTGTGAAAATTTCAGAAAAATCTGGGGATTATCGGAAATCGAGGAATTTGGAAAATTCTGTAATTAAGGGAAAATTCGAGAAAATCCTGGAAACCGAAATAATCACAAATCCGGGGGAAATTCAGGAATTTGGGAACATCTATAATTTCGGAAAAATCTAGGAAACCGAAAAATCACAAATTCGGGAAATTTCAGGAGTTTTAGGAAAATCCGTAATTTCGGAAAAATCCAGGAATTCGGAAATTTCTAGAATTCGGAGAAAAAAAATCCATAAAACTCTGGGAATTCGGGAAAAGTCCAGGAATTCGTGGAAATTCGGAAAAAATCCAAAACTACAATTTCGCGCAATTCATTTGATATATCTCCACTTTCAAAAATTCTAATAAAATGTAAAGAAAAAAAGGAACTTACTGGTATTATCTTCGTGCACAATTTTGATAACAGCAGAAGACACTTGGAAAACCATGAAAGCCAAAAACAACGCGGTTACTTCGCATCGGAAACAACGCATTTCCAATTCCAGGCTTTCTTCGCCTTCCGGTTAAATTCTTCCGAAAAAAAAGGGGGTCGATCTTCGCACTTCCAAGAGACTTTTCGAAGGAAGCGCGACAAAGAATTTATCAGAAACCGTCGCACATTTTTTTTTTCTTGATCGTATCCACGAATTTCGTTGAGGAAATTTTCTTTTTCGGGCTCGAAGAACCAACCGGGCACTCGAATCGGTAATTTTTAAGTAAACAAATGGGTGATATCAACGAAGAAGGCGCCTGTCGCCACTGACATGACTGTAAAAGTTCCTCCTGCTACTTCTTCTTGTAAACGAGGATCTTTGACTGCAGATGCTGCGCTATCCTCACCGAAGATTATATACTTTACTCTGCCATGGTACTCTCAGGAACGTTAAAACCATCTTCGAACAAAACGTAATGGAAAGTGATCGTGGCGAGACTCAAAGAAAAGAAGGGAGTCCGGAGTTTGAATTCCGTGACACGATCACACTCCAGTTTCGAATGGGAGAGACGAATTCACCGCTTTGAATTTCCCTTTTGTTTATGATAAATAGCGCGGAGGATGGACCGACAATGAGACAAATCTTCATCCGGTGCAATAATTTTGTTTCATGGAAAATTTTCAAAAATGGAATTTTTTTTACTTTTTAATTCTATGGAAAATTTTGAAAATTTTGGTATCATATCTTTCTCATGGAAAAGTAAAGAATTGAATTTTTTACACTTTTTTATAGAAACTAAAAAAATTGGGTTATTTTTGGATAGTCACAAAAATTTGTTTCTATAGTTTTTTTATAGGAAAAAATTAAAAAATATTTTTTTAATCTTTTTTAGGAGAGTAAGAAATTAGTTTCTTTACATTTTTTATAAAAACGTAAAAAATTGAATGTTTTTAAATTTCTAAATAGAAAAGTAAAAAATTTTATTTCTTCATTTTTTTATTAAAAAAAAGCAAAAAAAAATGGTTTTTTTACCTTTTTTGTAATAAAAAATTTGAAAAATTAATTTTTGCTCCAAAAACTGATTTTTGGCTAAAGTTTTCATTTGATGGATCGGTGAATTATAAAAAAACGCGCGAATCCGACTGTACCTGGCTGAAGAAATAATGAAGATGCCGGTGATCTTAGAAATAGACATACCTCCACCTATAGCACAAACTCGAGTCTTTTACTCTTCACTCGCTCGGTTTTCACCCGTCACGATTCAACAGCTAGTGAACAAAAAAATGATATGTACCACTTTCGAGGTCATCACATGCAAATTATCCTTTCCATGCAAGAATAATATATGTACAAAATATATGTGTGTATATGTAAATAAGTATTCAGCGTAGAATGCATTTCTCTATTGTTGCACATTGTTGTTGCGGCCAAAGCGAGAAATCTATTTCAAATCTTATTTCACTTCTCATCCACTTCTTACCAAACTCACTTTTTTCCCTGTTCTAATTAGGACGCTCATACATTTACCGTAAAGAAATTGTACGTAATTAAAAAAAATTGAAATTCAATTTTTTTTTAATCACGTACGTTAAATTACGTTTAAATTACGTAAAAAAAATTGAAATTTCAATTTAAAATTCAATTTCAACAAAAATTGAAATATCAATTTAAAATTCAATTAAAAAAAAATTGAAATTTCAATTTTTTTTGTAAATTACGTACAATTTCTTTATGGTAAATTAAAAAAAAGAAAAACACATATACATATTACACACTTGCAATAGACAAAAACGCAGCATCTGATGCTACTTCTTTGCCGGCTGCTGTAAAGCAACTCTAAATAAAGTATTGAGACAAACGAGAAAGTGAAAGCACATTTACTATCGAAAGTTCGTGTCCGTAAGCAAAGTTACAACTCACAAGGTGGAGTGTGGAAGAAAGAAATGGTAAAAATGACCATTTAAAGGGGAACAAGGAGGTGAGAAAATTCGGCTGCCGCTTTGTTATTAACTAATTGTCATTCGCACTCGCGGTTTTTTTTGCCGTTTTCTTTTTCTAAAATGAAATTTCTATGAAACTAGGAGGAAGACTGCCTTTAATTAATTTTAGACACAGGCGCTATTAAAAATTAATTTTAAATGCAACTTCGCCGAGGGAATAAATATTAATGATTTTACAAATACTTTGTTTTTCTGTCGCCTGAGAATCTATGTTTGATTGCGTGAAAAAATTACTTACTTATGCATACGCGTGAAAACAATCAGATAGCAACAATAAAAATTATTAAAGTTTATTGCTCAACGCTAAAAATAGTTTGCCTATTGCACAGTCCGTTATCGTTGATAGATAAGGAATAACTCTATAATTTTGTCATTTGTCAAATTCTTGGCGTTTGAAATTTTTGGCATTGAGAAAAAAACAAAGTTTTCAACATTTTGACAGAATTATAAATAAATATGTAATTTCTTCAGTCTTTCGGCCTTATTTTTTTTTGCCATTTCGGCTACTTCTATAGGAATCATTATTTCTGATAAATTTTTGAAGCATTTCTTTAATTCTTCCTTTTAAAATTTTTTCAGTTAATTTTTTGTATTTTTTCTGTAAATTAAATTTTACTTTTTCTCTAATTTTTTCAAAAATTTTATTTTGTGTAATTGAAAATGTTTCTAATATATTATTGGGTAAGCTATTAAATAATGTAATATTTACAAAATATATTTCTCTTTTTAATTTGTAAATTTGTAAACGTTTTTCATTAATTTCTAGTCTTAAAATTTTATTTTTATAATTTAAATTATGTTTTTCAAACGATTTTTCAAATTTACCTTCAAAAACTGTGCTAGTTTTAAAATTTAAATGGTTAGGTATAATATTATTATTTCTACATTTTACTAAAAGGTTTAATTGTTCTTTGGAAATTGTTAATTTTTTTCTACAATGTTCAAAATGTTTTAAATTCGATATTTTTCTTAACAAAAACGCAAATAAGTATTTGGATGAAGTTTAATTAATTCTTAAATTTATTCTAAGAAAAAAAAAAATTTTACTCTATCATTTATTACAATTAAAATAATTTGCAATTAAAAAAAAATTAATTTCCAATCTTGATTAGTGATCAATAAATATTTCATAATTTCAAAATTCAAAACCTAATGAATTTTTGTCGCCATATTATTGCAAAAAAAAATTATTTCTCCATTATTAATAATATTATTGTAATAAATGTTTTCTATTTTGAGAATGTTATTGACATCCCAATTACTTTCAAATATATTTTTCATCCATAAGGGAAACAATTAATCACGGTTGGGTGATCGCATTTTACAAAATTAAATTTTGCAAACACGTTTCAGGCGGTATCCGTATTCTGTAAAATGGATATTTAATTCCAAACAATTTTTTAGCCTACCTTTTTTTTTATAATGACGTAACCCGCAAGGACGTCTGATATTATATGTATTTGCTGCACCAAGAATGCGCTAGTGAGTGAAGTTTTCTCACGGAATGCTTTTCTTTTTTATTGTCTTCTGATATTAACGAAATTTGCATTGTCTCAAAAAACTGAAAAGAAAAAATATATATATAAAAATTCAATCATTGAAATAAAATGCTGAATCTCAATTTTTCTTTATTTTAAAATTGTATTTTTAATTTTCACCAAAAGCTGGAGAAATTTCTCTTGAAGGAAATATTATTATTATTTTGCAATTATCAAAACGAAAATTCTTAAGACACAAAATTAGTTTTAAAAAAAAAAACCTAAATTAAAGAAAAAAGCGAAAACTCAATTATTAAAATCAAATTCTCAATCTCATCTTTTGCTCATTTCAAAAACTACCAATTTTTGAAAATGAGGTAAAAAAAATACTAATTTTTACCAAAAGCTGTAGAAAGTCGTCCCAGAAAATTTATTATTATTATTATTATTATTATTACGAAAATTAATAATTCTAAGGCAACAAAATTTTCATTACCCCAAAAAAAAAACTAAATTTAAGAAACCCAATCATTAAAATAAAATGTACAATCTCAATTTTTGTCCATTTCAAAATTTCACAAAAAAAATTTTCCCATAAAAACCGGAAAAAATCGTCCACAGAAAAAAAATCTCGTCTTTCCAGTGAATTCTTGCATAATATTGCAACCACACAAAAATTCTGCATCTCATTAATTTCTGACTTTTTCCAAAAAAAGAAATTCTTCCTTTTTTTAGGGTCCCATCCTGTAGAATTTTTCTGGGAAATATTTCCAGTGGGGGGGGGGCATTAATTAATATCCATCCAATGATGAATTGCAAAAATATTCAACTAGAAAAAAAAAACAAAATTTTGTTCGCCAATGCGCGATAAGAGGGGGCACATTTATCTGAATGTAAATTTTGAGGCGACCGTCAAATGAGAAATGTCGAGTGACGGTTTGTGGAAGAATTGGCAAAAGTACACGTTCTCTTTTTTCTTGAAATTTCAAGCCAGGCGATATTTGAGAGGAAGACAAACATCATGTTGGACGTAGCGTTTATCCTCTCGCGGCTTTTAACACAGAATCCCACGTGATTTGATTCGAGCAAATGTTGACGCTTTGGTGTACGGATTTATTATATACGTATTTGTAATAAGAAAATACCAAGAATCCGAAGGAAGAGAGAGATCATGAAAAACGTCTTGTTCGCCGTTACATCGGTTTGCTCGTTGCTTTATGCCGGATTTGCCTTGTCATTTGTCGACGATACCCAGGGTAAGATCACTTCTAATATTATACCTGCGGAGATCAACAATACCAGGATGTCCCGGTTGGGTCCTTTCTCTCGTTTTGTCTTTCCCCCAATACTCGTATTTAATGTATGTGCCAGGAATAATTAAAATCCTGAAATTGTAGCAATTTTCTCTCCCGAGTTTTCGACGAAATCTGAAATTATTAAATAACTTTGTTGACAAACAAGTGACGAATAAAAGAGGAAAAGAATTATCGTGGTAATAATAAAAATTGTGAGAAGAAATAATTGGTACCCGGTTGTGACGTGAAACAAAGGCCGAATGGGTTTATTATTGTTGTAAATTTTTGTAAAAATTAATTCGTAGAGAAGTAATTTTTTTATAAAAATAAATTAGAGAAAAAAGCCAAAAATTCAGTTATTTAAATTAAATTCGTGATTTTTAAGAGATTTTATTATTTTTTTTAAATAAATTTTAATGGTTTCCGCCTTGGACGTATTTTTTTATTGTGTTTTTAATATTTACTAATTTCAAGTGTTCTAAGACAATTGAATTTTAACATGAAATTTTGAGTTTGTGTCCGAGTTGTCAATATTTGGATACTTTTTAATAAGTAAAAGTGATGGAAATTTTTAAAAAGTGAGGAAACAGTGAAAATTGTGGGGAAAAATTAGGAATATCCGTTAATGACGTACAATTGGAGTTGGAAAAAAAATTGGAGCTGGAAAAATTACAAAATAAAATTAAAATTACTAAAGGTCAAATTTAAAAAATAAAAAACTAAAATTATGAAAAACCCAAGACTCCGACATCAATTTATCAACTGCTGACGCTTTCACGACAAAACTTGACGATAAACTTAATGAATAATAATTATTGAAATTTCACGTCCTGAGACATTTTTCACCACATTTTTCCCGAACGACCAAAAACTACATTTTCGCTGGAAAATAACAAGAAAGAGTTTTCCTCATTGCGTCATATTTAAATATACCCACTTTCTGTTACAAATGTCGTATCAAATTATTCTATAAACATTTTCCAATTTATTGGCGGTTTTTTCTTTAAAACGATCAGCAAATGCTCTGTTGACATCAATATTAATTTTATAACCACTCGTTTTAAAAGAACGGCCGCGTTATCGCTCATTGATAACCCGAATAGACCTCTCCCTTATGCAGGCGAAGTAGATGAAATCCTAAATAAATCTCCAATAACTATAAAAACAGAAGGAAGCTCGTGCGCGAGAGAGGATGGAGGAATTGGTACCTGCAAAAAACTGCCGGAATGTCCTGTGATATTACGTGAGGTGAAAAAGGGCCTCCGGGACGCTTCGTCCAAAAATCGCTGCGGTTTTGAAAATTTCACGGAAATTGTCTGTTGCCCGACCAACAAGATTCTGGATAAAATCGGAGCTGCTCGTGCTTCCGAAACTAGTAAGAAAATATTCATATTATTAATATTAAAATATATCGAATTAATAGGAAATTTCTATATTTTTTCTTAATTAATTCGTTGAAGAAGGAAAAGAAATGTTTTATATTTTCCAGGAATTTTAATGTTTAATAAAGAAAAAATAAGTAGAAAATCAATTTCCTTAAATTCGTGGTCAAAGAATGGCCCAATTCTTTGTTCGCCAAAATATCCGTTTCAGGAATTATGCTTTTGGAGAAGAAAGCCGAAAGTTTCCTTCTTCCCCATACGAACCTTATGCCACTTTTTTCTTTTTTTTCCATTTTATAATATATAATTCACAGATGCAATCTTGTTTTTCCAATTTCCACAAGACCTTCCTCCTTAACTTCGCTCGTTTTATCGCGCCGATTGTGAGTCATAGCGGCTTGGCTTACTCCACATTTCCTCTCTCGACTAATCGCTTCGCTCATTTTGCAAAATACGAATTTATCGCATGAAATAAATTCTGTGCATCGATATCAACATAGAAGCTGCAAAAAAGCACATAATTAGGATGACGGCAATTTTAATGGACAATTATTCATTTTCAGAAATCGAAATATTCGTTAATGCGACATTTATGTAATTCGCGACACGAAAAAAGAATATTTATAGTAATTAAAAATTTTCTTAAAAAATAATCCTAATAGTAAATTAATGGATTATTGATTTATTATAGACACAAATTTGTTAACGAGCGAATTGGTAATTAAAATGTTATCTCGGTGGTAAAATTCAATGAAGGAATAATTTTTCGAACCTTCGCGAATTATCGAACAAAGACCGACCGGGAATAATTATTAATTTTTAATAACGAGGACGATTATTAATTTGTGCCTAGTGTGTCATGAGAACAAGGAGTCGGCTGCGTCCAAACTGAAACTGGTTTATCACATATTCGGTGGGCAAAGAGCCTTTTTCAATGAATTTCCTTACATGGCAGCTCTGGGATATTCTGTGAGAAATGAGGATGTGGATAATGAAGAATGGGACAATTCTACGATAATAAGATACAATTGCGGTGGTACTTTGATTTCGCCCCGATATGTCCTCACTGCCGCTCATTGCGTCGTTAATTTGGATAACAGGGTTCCCGTCGAGGTAAATATCTGGAATTAGAAATAAAATTATTAATATTAATCGTAATTAATATTAATACAAAATTATTAGTATATTATTTTTTAATTATTAATAATTCAAAAATAATATATATTAATTAAAATTAATAAATACATATAATTATCTATATAAATAATTTATTTGTTATATAATTAATAGATAATATTGCATCAATATTCGATCAAAAATTTTTCCTTTTGTAAAATAACGACTTGGAATTAATTAAAAATTCAATTCCGAAGAAGAGACGTAATTGAATTAACCACAAATCGTTTATAATTATTTCAGGTGAGGATGGGAAGCGAAAATCTGACCGTGGACAGCGAGAGTGTTCAGAAAATACCTGTGAAAAATGTCATACCTTATCCGGAGTACAAAATTTCAGTGAATTACAATGACATCGCTCTGCTTGAGTTAGAATTTGACGTCAGGTTGACGGGTCAAGTCAAACCGATTTGTCTGCAGACAAAATCCTTCGCCAAAGAAAACGTTTCCTTGATAGTCATCGGCTGGGGTGCTACCAGTTTTGAAAGCCTCGGATCCCCGTACCTCATGAAGACTCCACCTTTGAGGTAAAATTCTAAACCAAAAAATAAATATTACAATATAATAATTAAGTTTCCACAAAACCAGCGAAAACGTCACTGAAAAATTGAAAAAAAAAACTTGAATAATAAATAAATAAATAAATAAATAAATAAAAAGTCCTCGCACCAAACTCCAAGTCCCCTGAAATTCAATAAAATTAAGTTTAATTATTTTTTTGGACATTTGCAGCCTGGTCGAGATCGAAAACTGCACGAAATCGTACACGCAATTCAGAAGGAAGCTTCCACGAGGTTTGGACGAAGAAAGAATGCTCTGCTTGGTAGATTCCGACACCCAGAGAAAAGCGGATGGTTGTCAGGGTGACAGTGGTGGTCCATTACTAATTTTTGAGGCTAGAAATGCCAAGTTACTGGGAATCACGTCTTTTGGACGAAGCTGCGGGACCTCGGTACCTGCCGTTTACACCTCGGTCATTCCCTACTTGAACTGGATCGAATCCCATGTCTGGCCAGAGACCGAAGATAACGACCTTAAGGTCGATCACACCCAACCTGATACTAAATTCTATCAATTTGCTTGAACAAAAAAAGAAAATATTTTTTTGCAAAATTACAAAATAAATCGGGGAAAATGTGTAACTCCGCGAGAAATAATTTCATTCGAATTCCGTGTTTCTTCAAAATCATTTATTTTCTTTCCATAAAGGAAACCCTCAACTAGACACTCTCAAAGAAAATACAAATACCCTTTTTTTTGAAAGTTCTTGAAAAATTCAAAAAATAAACGACGAACAGTAATTGAAATTTTCTACGTATTAGAAATTTGTTATTTTTTTGAAGGAGCTTCGTTGGATTTGTGAAAAATCTAAAAAATAGATATGTTCTATCGGGATAAGTCCCCTTCGTTTTAATACTACTTCTGAAAAGAAGGAAAAATTGAGGAAACAAAAAAAAAGGTGAATTTTTCGGAAAACGCTTGGATTTTCCAAGATAATAAATAAAAGAAGAAATCTGACTCCATTATTTAATTATTTACAATGAAACTTTACGTTTTACTTAAACTGTTAAATTTAGTTCAAACTTTTTGATAATTCGAAATAAAATAAAATAATTGTAACACGAAAATTAATCAACAGTGGAACTAAAGTTTTTTTTTTTTTTGATTATGATATAATACTTATCGACTCCTGATACGTTTTTAAATTTTTCACGCAATTCGTGTATCACTTTCCTCTCAATAACTACTCTGATATATTTTTTTTTATTATTAATATTATCTTTGATAATACGAAAAAAATATATATCTTAGTTCCAAATCGTTCAGTTTATTAAAATAGAAATTGAACAAAAAAAAAATAAAATAATCCTCTCAAATTTCCCAAATATGAAAAAATAGTTTTTTTTTATACAGTTTTAAATTTAATTAGAGATCATCAGTCACGCTTTAAAAAATAACAAATTATATCTCGTTTTTTTTTTCTTTCGACTTTAACAAACTGCGTTATTCGAACCAAAATATTTACTTTCTTCCTTTCGTATTATCGTAAGTTTTATTGAAACGTCTATGTTACATACACTTGACTGAAATTAATTATCACCTCTATTTGCAAAGAGAAAACAGAAAATCTTATTCGTTGATAGAAGGAAAAACGCATTTTTTTTTCCGACCTTTTTGGAAAAGGCGGAAAAGAAAAAATAAAAAGAAAGGGAGGGGAAGTACGATCACTGTAGGGGAAATATCTGTGATATTTTCCCGATGCCTTTTGTACGTCCTTCTCGAAATAATAGGCGCATACCAACGTGAAGGTACTCGGGATGACTAACGAATCGAAATAAAACGGAACCTGTGTCGTTGGTTTGCAGACCTCGGTCTTGAAGATCCATTATACCTTCGATTACGCAGGTTTGACGCACGTTTCCCACGTGTACCGTCACTTGGTATCCCGGGAATATTGCTGTCGAGTGATAAACAACCAATACTGTTGCCTGAAAATCCAGAAAAAAATGTTTTAACCGAAATAAGACATTTTTTAAATTCAATTCAAGTTATTTAAATAATTATTGCTTATTAATAATAATAAATTAATTTGAAAATAATTATTGCTTATTAATAATAATAAAAATAACGTTTATAAGGCACACGTTTTTGGACCGAAAATAAGACGGAATTGAACAGAAAATTCGAGCTTACTTGGAAAAAGAAAGTAGCGTGCGGATGATCGTTGAGAGACACCAAGACCATACCGGGTCGTAGATGAGGCACCGGTGGGTCTCGGTTGGAAGGTGGTGCCAAAGTTAAACTGGCACTTTGCGAAGCTCTCACCAGACAGCATGGAGCTTTATTGCGATGTAGACTAACTACTTTTACCGGACTAAATTCCCCATCCGGTAAAGGGCCCACGAGTAAACGCGTTCCCGGTGCAATGGCACCTTTGACTAATAATCCACCTAGAACCGGAGCTGGCAGCCCTGCTACCCTAAAATTCAAAATATTTCGTTAATAGAAATTCGTGTCCGAAGAAGGAACGGTGCTGGAATTCAATAAAAATAGAAATTGTGCAAATTTCAAAGTGGACTTTTGAAAATTTGTACCTTTCATTATTAAACAAAATATTTTTTTACCAAAAAAAATACTAATACTGCAAAATATGTATTAATTCTAAAATACCTGAAAGTTTCGTCGATTTGAAAGAGACAGGATTCCGAAGTGTCAACGGCATAAGAGTTATTAGTCTCCGGAGTCAAATCTCTGATAAAATTCGTAAGAGCCTCTAATCCTTGTCCCGTGACACAACTAACAGTGAACACCGGTATTTCGGAATCGAAATCCCAATTTGAGTTACGTTGAGAAGGCGAAGCGGGTGAAGACGGAGTCGAATCGTTTCCGTAAAGGATTAGCCTCTTGGAACAACCCTGTGCTCTCGCCACATTCTCAAGTTGAATGAGAGTCTCGCGAGTGTTGCTATACCCTAAGTCAATTTTATTAACTACTACAAAAAACGGTAGCCTTAAAGCTAGACATAACGCCATGTGCTCTTGGGAGGTCTCGTTTAAGGGTGGCGCAATTACCAGCATTGCGCGATGTGGACAATACCCTGAAAATACACCGTTTTGTTAAATTTATTACCGTGATAATTAATTGAATAATTATTATTTTCTTTTTTATCAATACATTATTTAAATTTCTCTAGCTTTTCTACCAACATAATTTAGCCACAATTTAATGAAAATTGGGTAAACAAATTTATTCTTAAAAAAAAATGAAAGGTGGTAAGCCGAAGTCGAACTCACCCGTAAGTCCAAGCAGTGTCGTTCTCAGATACTTCCGATGACCCGCAAGGTCCATGAAAGTGACTACCTTCGAAGCATGTTCGCATATTTCCTCGGCTGATGTCATTTCGGCATAATTCAAAACATGGCCATCGTCATCGAAACCCAGAATTTCCTGCGATATCGAGGAAGTTCGTCCGGTGCGAATTTCGTGAAGATGTCGAAACATATTGAGCCTGGCTCTCCCTCTGCCGTTGTCCAATTCCCCTTGAGTCAGAACTCCTGTAAATTCATTTAATACCAATTCCAATTTCCAAAAGTAACGACAATATTTATGAAAGCTAAAATTAGCATAATTTCCTTTGATCCATCGTACACATATCGTTTCGCTCACCCAGTAAAGTAGATTTTCCAGCATCTTGGCCACCTATCACTGCCAGTCTCAATTCAATGACACTGTTCCTACCCTCTTCCCTGTCATCCTTTCGTAATTTCCTTACTAAAACTTTAGCAACTTTTCTCGTTTCCTCCCTCATCTCATTTCTCCCTGCTTTCTTCCCGCCTTTGCCTTTCGATGATTCCGCGATTCTCTCGTACAAGATTCTCGTAGTTGCTCCTAGTCTAGCTGCCATGTCCCTCAAAGTCTTTAAAGACGCTCTCATTTCTTCTCTCGACAGACCAGCCAGTCTACCGTTGTCTTCGACACCTAATTAAAATCGAATAATATATTACTCGACTCGTTAACTCGACTCGACACGTTACTGCGACAAATTAAATTCTAATTAAATTCAAATTTTTTCTAAATATTAATTTCTTATTAACTTTGTAGAATTAATCTTTCGCAATAATTTTTTAACTGAACTGCAATCTCACCAATTTGATAAATCGCTTCTCCATGACCCTCTCGAAGTCTCCACTTCATTTGGGTGACCAAGTGTTCGAATCGCTGCCCGCTTGGATTCACTAGCTTAAGTTTATATTCGATATTCCCTTGTTCCGGTTCCGGAGGTAGTCTATCTTCCACTTCATCCTCGGCGTTTTCTTGACCACCGATGCCGAAGTTGTCGCTGTCGCATGTGACATTTCTTTCGTTTCCCAAAGTTTTCCAGGAACTCTTGTTACCCCCTTCGTCCATTCCCCCTGAATCGAATAGATCCAGAAAGGATTCCATTTTTTCGTCTTTAACAGATGAACGGAAAAAAATATTGTAAAGAACCATTGAATTATACACAAAAAATTAATAAGTAAAAATAATAAATAAAAAATTCTCGGGGTAATGTGAAATTGATAGGAATCGTCATTTTTTGAATGTGATATATTATTTTATAATTATTTAGTAACAATTTTTCAACGCGATTATTATTATCATTATTTTTATTGAATAGAACAAAAGTGATTTGAAAGTCACTTGTTTACCAATCAGGAAAAAATGCTTCAACACTGGAATTACGTCATCCCATGCAACGAATCGAATGATGCAATTTTTTAATTGCAACCATTTCTTTCTTATTATCATTTTTTGCTTCATTAGAAACATTTATTGTGAAAATTCAATTAATCGAAAATAACCGAAAGCCGGAAATTTGCAAGATCATTGCTCTTTGATAAAATTTCTCAAATTTATCGAGGTGCACATTCCGTGCATACACTCGATATCCATGGAGTTCGTCATATGATGCAATTCCAATATTGGAAGGTGCAATTTCGGAAATTTACTTGCCATAGATAATCGGATATTTCAAAATCATCGCTAATTCATATAATTTCTAGATTTCATAAAAATGGAAATATCTTAGAACCCAGAAAATTAATCATTATTTTTATTAGGCGCATTATTATTTTCACATTATTGCTATATATTATAAAAACATGTAGTGTTATGTAGTTTATTAACGAAATGGAAGAGGATAGTTTCGTTTTAGAATTGTGTCACCCATAAAATTCCTTTCATGATGTAACTCTAAAGTGAAAGTATCCTATCGCATTATTACGAGCACTTTATTCGAAATAAGTTCAAATTTAGAGCAGCCTGTTTTAAAATTTTTCAACATCGTCCGTAACTCCCGCAATTTCTAATTTCTATTGTTACTACTTTAGCTCTGGAATTGTATCACCCATAAAATTCTTTCACGATATATTTTGAATGTCAAAGTATCCCTGCTTATCGTTTTTATTATTTATTGTAAAAATAACCTTAGTTCGCCAAAGCTGAAACTTATAGAACAACATATTTTTAGATTTTCAAGATCGTCACTGATCCATAGAATTTCCAATGTTTACCGAGATGCATATATTTTCTACAACGCTGCACGTTAAGTTCGAGCTACGACGAGGTTCCAAACTCGCGGTATCTTTTTCCAACATTACTAACAAATATTTAGGAACAAAAGAAACTACGATAAAATTTAGCAACAATCGAAACTTGGAACGGCATACTTATTTTTTCGATAAATCCTTCTTTCGCGTCATTCCTAATATTTATCGTCCGTCGAACTAACAATAACTCGATTTAGAAAAACTAAATTATTACAACACTTTTCTAGATTTCGCAAGATCTTCGGACAATAATAAACACCAAGTTCAAAGTATGATGCAACTCCAAAGTCGAAGTATCCAATTTCATCATCCTAACTATTTAGTAACGATACAAACTAACAAGAAAATTTAGCAACAAATGAAATTGTATTTTCGGATCCTTCGACCCACACCAAATTTGCGATACAATGCAACGGAATGCTCAAAAACATTCTTTTTCGTCATTCCCTATATTTTAGATGGATTCTTCGCTTTTTTCGTTAGACCCAATTTTTACAAATTATATAGAAAAAAAATTTATGTTGTTTTTTGCCGTATCTGAATTTTTTTTGTTCTTAGTTAATAAACATTCCCTACATTTATTGTCTACTGGAATAAATTAATTTCAAAAAAACTGTATTATATTAAAACAAGATATTTCTGGATTTCTGAACTTTCTTGCAACATACACATACATGCGCACCTTCTACCTTGGGATCACAGGATACAGATCACTTCGATTGTTCTTGAAAGTCAATGACAAAGGTAGAAATAAAAATGTATCAAAAAATAACTCAAAAAAATAAAATTCAAAACACACCAATTCGGGGATCGAGATTTAAAAAAAAAGAAAAAAATCAAATTATCGAAAAAGTCCGAGTGTCCGATTGTTTTGAAACATCTGATCTCGTTTTCTTTTTTTCTTTTTTTTGGTCTTCACCTCGGCAGCGGCAACCTACTGGCAAGGCTGCAGCAACACAACCGCATATATAGTTATTTTGACTTTATAAATACAAAGGCGCTTGGAGCGAGTACAGCGGGGGTCAAATCGCGGTTTCGTCTGCTGAAAAATTCAAGGTTGCCGCAAAGTGCATCGCTTGACATTTATCTGCACCCACGCGAACTGTCACGCGAAAGTAAAAGTGACAGCTGCTGGTCGAGCAAAGACGAACGCGAGAGCATCGATTATCAAAATAACAATAACAGAAAAATGGATGGACAAAAAGAAAAAGAGGAGGGAAAATCTCGATGGAAGAAAAGCGCACCCAGACTTACGCGTTTCGCTCTATGGCTGCGTCCCGAGGTTTACTTCGATTTGGTTAAATCGAGTGGAATTTGTCGCGAAACGTCAGGCACTTTTTGAAAAATGGCTTTTCAAAGCGACATTTCAACACTCCGACCATCTTTTTTTACTTTCGCAGCGTCACGGGCGCCACTGTCGTTATCGCGGAGGAAAGTAGTAACTACCTGCCTTTTATGTATTTCGGGAGTGTCCCATAAGTTCTTTCCGCGCCACGCCATGTACGACCTCGAGCCGGAAAGGAAGAAACTTATGGGACAACCCGATACGATCGTATCGGTGGCGCCATCTCTCGGGCCTAAGTTGTATTTCTACCTTACCGATGTTTGTTCCGCTCATGGCAATAAATGTGGAAACGCGAAATCCAAAATTATATGCGTCTGTTAAAAATTCGGAATTAATTAAAAAAATCTATTTTAATTATAAGTCCATTATTTTGGTTTTGGATTTTTAATTACTATTGCGTTAGTGACGCCATCTCACGGTCATTCGTCAAACTTTTACGTTATTGATGTTTTGTTTAATTACCGCGATTATCAATCGAAAATTACGATGTTTCTTGTTTCAAAAAAAAAGTTGATCTCATTGATAAATTCTCAATCAATATCCTGTAACGCATTAGATAAATGTTAGAGAGCAAAAATATTGGATCGTGGCGCCATCTCTCGGGCTTATCCAGAATTTGTACCTACGTTACCCAAGTTCTGCTTACGAGGGACAACCAAAGCATAAAATTCATGAAGTTTTAACGCATAAACGAAATAACGCAAAAGCCAACTCGTCAGGTTTGAACGTTATCGACATTCAATTACCGTAAATCACGGTAAGTAGCGCCAATTTTCCACGACTCGACGAATTACTTTAACTTACGAGGACTCTCGGAACGACTTTGTCTCGCGTTTTGCAACTGGCGCCTTTTGGAAATAAATCAGGTTCGGAGTTGGAACGAGGGAAACAAAAATGGCACCACCACCAGCGCCAGCGCCAGCTGATTTTTAGTTGCGATAGAATTTCAGCCAATCGGATGTATTGCGATATTATACCACGGCGGTGTGTGGAGAGAGCGACAAATTGGTTGTGCTAATTTTCATAAATTCGAGAAAACATTGTTATCGGGCATCGGAGCGTGTCGATAAACAATCGTTTCTACTGGATTTCTTTCTAGACCAATTTCTGTGCTAACAATAGTGACCGTCTCGTATACCTATCGCCCGCCATTCGCGATATCATTCGGATTTCCCATGTAATACACGCGTCATTTAGATAAATTATTTATTATGAGATAAAAAGAAAAAGTTCCTTTTGTTCGGAGAAACGTCAATTGCGATTGGTAAGGCAATGTGATCTCAAGGTTTTAGCACGACCCCTCTGATAATCAGTGACGTTACTGGTACATTGAAAAATTTCATAAGTAGGTGAACTCTTGCTGCTCTTTAGCTTCATCCTACATCTCTTTTTTTTTTATTTATTAACGAGCTGTGGACGGTTCGGTCATCTCGTAATCATGCGAGATTGTGTGTAATTGAAAAGGTGTGACGCACGCATACATGCACCCTCGCACGGATACTCCACACCAGCGTTGCCAAGCGTAGGGTAATTTCTATAGCGCGATACAAGCTATTTTCTGTATGGACACACTTGGCGCAAAAAAAAATTGAGACAAGTTCATGTATGAAAAGTGGAATCTCTACAAAATGACCATCCGATGCAAAAACCATCCCAAAAAAATTTCGAATTTACACGAAACGTCCAAAAATCAAAAACGATTATAATGAAAAACGAATGTCATATTTTTTATAGTTTATAGAATAGAATGAACACGAATATGAAGAGTCTCAAAAATATTACTACTAAGGATAGTTTTGCGGCACATTTTGAAAATCTTCATCCAAATAAAGTTGTGAAATCCGATAACATTAGAGAAGTTGAAATTTTCCATTATGTCGATACGAAATAATCACATTGGACCGGAAGTTCACAAAAGTACCTAAGCACTCTCCACTTCATATGATTTGTCAATGTCTTCCGTAACCCATTTGCATCATGCGACTAAAATGAAAAACAGTCACGAGTCCACGGAATAATCCGCGCTTGGTAAGAAAACAATTTCGGGCTCGCGTAATAATCCGCGCTTGGTGATAGCAGATAGTAGCGGATCGCGGAATATTCCGCTCTTGGATGCAAATGGGTAAAAACAAAATGGAAGGAATCTTTTCTGTTTACGTGATTAGAACCGGTATTGAACTTGTCGGGCCCCGAAACCTAACGATTTCGGAAGTAAATTCCATATTAATATCTGTAGTAGAAACATGTTTTATCATAATACGAACATAAAACTGAACTAGTCGCTTAGTCTATAGACTCTAAAATATGATTTTGTACATACATATATACAATACACCGTACATAACAAAGTGAAACTTTCAACTTCACCTCCATTACTCGTGTTTACATTCGCCGCCATTGCGGTTTCGTACCGTTCACCAAAGGAAGTGGTCGAAACGTTCCGTGGTCTACATTATAATTATCAATAAATACAATAATTCTCTCGTTGTCGGTGACGCTTCGCCAATAAGGAAAAAAAAGATAAAAAGAAAATGCGGACGGTCGTGTTTTTGAAAGAAGGCTGCCAAATTTTTTTTGCAGTATGATAACGCCTCGGTAAAATGGAATAGACCATAGCGACACCTTGAAATCGCTCGGAGAGGCGGTATTAACTTTTAACACGGCTGAGTCGAAGTTCATCGATTATAGATTGGAGGTCACGGCCTTTGGTTTCAGGCACCAAGACCAGGGTAAATATAAACGTGAAAGCGCAGAATGTGGATAGAAGGAAGAAAGAAGCGTGAATGCCAAATAATTGGGTGAAATTCGGGAAGAATTTGGTGACCACGACTGCCAACAGCCACAAGGAGAGTGTCGCTATCGACGTGCAAGTACCCGACACTTCGGACGAGAATATTTCCGAAGTGACTACGTACGGCCCCGGCCCCATTCCGAGGCAGTACGTGAATACGAAACACGAGAGAGCCGTCACGGGGATCCAGCCCAAAGAGATGAAATATTGCATTTCCGTTTCGGTAGTGGCGAGATTCTGCAAGTAACAGAATGTGCCCAAAATGCAGTGACAAAGACACATGGCCGCGCATGAAATTAATATCAACGATTTTCGTCCTGCGTGTTCCATGAGCGTTGTAGCAACGAGCGAACCGATTACTTGAATAACGGCCACTATTATCGCAGCGGTATTCGCGGACAGTGAACTACCCGCCATTTGGAATATCGTTGCTCCGTAGCCGATCTATTGGAAAAAAGAGATTTAAAGAGATTTAGCGGGTTTCGATAATGCAACGAATGCATATACGAAATGTATTTCTGGTTATCTTGTGAAATTACCACGGCGAATATCCCACAAAGTTGCTGACCGCTCATCAGACCCACGCTTATGATGAGACCTTTGACGGTGCCGCGATCTCGAATCAAGGAACAGAACTTATTTGATTTCGTCAGCATTTCCGTTTCCGTTTCCATCGCCTGTTCGGTGTCCTTATCCTTATCCATTTCCATTTCGAGATTGATCTCGTTGCTCTTGACTCGTGACCGTAGCCTTGCTAGTTCAATGGCAACGGCGCTCTCGTCGTTCGCTTTTAGCCACATCAAAGATCTGTCGATCGAAAAGAAGTGAGGTGAAAAGTGTTACGTGGTTACACTTTGTTTCCAAAGTTTGTAAATCGGATGCAAATTTGTAATGTTGCATTATATTGACATTTTATTTCCCAAAACCGAATAAGCGTAATAACAATCTCACTTTATAACAATCCCTCTCTAACTGTAAAACTTAATCTTTCTTGAAGTTGAAAATGTGCATGAACGTATAGAGAAAATGTTTGTTCTGCGCATACTCCTGCGCATTAGACTTACAATCTAGTCACGCCTACTCACCCAGAGTGGGGGTTAAGGGAGAGATTGTTATATAGAGGTCGTACTGTACCATCATGCGTATGGTGAAAAGACAAATATATCCCATACAATTATCGATTGATGTAAAATACTCACTTGACGGCATTGGAAATTTGATTCCGTCGTACCAGAAAAATTGGAGTTTCTGGTAAAAAGATGAACCCGCCGAGGTAAGAGAGCGGCAGCAGTATATAAAAAATGTTACAAATGCGGTAAGACAAAATGGCGCCCGTTACGTAAGAGATCACAATGCCGAAGTTGATGAAGAGTACCAAGAAGCTGCCCAGGAAGCCTCTCCGTCGGTCACTCGATATTTCGGAAACGTAAAGCGACGACAGAATTATGGAACCCGCGCCACCGAATCCACCGATGAATCTTCCGATCAACAGATGAGCATGATTCGTCGCCAAGATCAGCAACAAAAAGGATATCGCGTGAATTATCGATATGAGACACCCCGTTATTTTCCTTCCCAGCTTTTCAGACAACGTGCCCATTATAGGTACCGCGGTGAGCCCACCGACGCACAAAATGCTGGTCATCCAAGAAGCCGTTTCATCGGACATTGGCATTCCCCTTATCGGTGAACTGCTACTTTGCAAAATTGGTAGCATGGGCGACGTCCATCCAACCATGACCCCATAGCTTAGCGTTGATATATTCACTGTGTGCAGGAAAATTCAATGTGTGTATAATTTTCGAGAAGGTTGTAATAACGGTTTTTCTGAATTTATCGGTTTCAAAAATTCAGTGGACAAATGGCCACTCGCTTCGGAAAAGGGGTCCCAAATTTGGCCCACAATGTGTAACAATAGATACCTATGAAAGCCGCCAAACTTTGACGAAATTTCCCAGGATCTTTTTCGACAGCAGACATGTCCTTCTTCGTCACTTGCATTTTATCTACTTGCAACATATCTGTCAAACAATTCTGAATTTATAGTGTATCCTTATCTGGTAATGGCAAATAATGCCGACCCTCTTGCGAGCGTATTCAATTTTATTCACTCTCATCTATCTTGGCACAATTCAATTCTCAAGTTTAATATCAAAGCCTTATAGCATGCATGCGTGAACGCGTGCACACGTATACGTAAGTGTTCGTTTTCTGATGAAATATGTAATTTATAACTCGTGTAAATCATTTGACAAATAATTTATTGTACACATTATACACGTTTTGCAAAACTTGCGGAGATGGATGCTTCATTATCTTTTAATTGTTCTCTCGTGACACGAGTAATGCGTTTATAATTAGCCGCTCGACAGTTTCGCCAGGGCTTCCATTGCGGATGTATGGGTGTACCTGCCTATCGCATTACATTTTGCCGAATTATTGTACATTTCGTCGAATCGAAGAAGACAAGCTCCAAAGGGAAGAACGAGTATACGCATAATGTACTGACGGGAGCACGAGTTTTGGCAGTCGGCTCCGATTGGCTGTAAGGCGGAGCCTGCCGACGTATGTCAAGTAGTCTCCTTATTGGCCGAATAAGCAGAGGTCGCTCGCAGGAATTCGCTTTGGGGGAGCAAACCATGAAACTGTGACCGCATGCAGTTTCTCGAACCTTCGAGTTCTTTCGCCATTTTTTCCTTTTGCGAATTTCAAAGTAAACAATTTGGGTATGAGGCCTCAAATTTGACACCGGACTTTTAAATGGAATCGCACACTTGATGAATTTGATACTCTAGGCCCTTATGGGTTATTGGTTCGACGAAGGTCGAAGAATATGACTTTGTGGCATCACCCCCCTCCCCTCCACTCCCTCCCTCCCCACTCCTTCTATCCATCTAAGGGACGAAGAAGAAAATTGGTCGTATCGTTGCATGGGGCAGTGAAGAAGTAACGGAAAGTGCCATTTACCATTCCTATCCTTACGTTACAAGTCCAATCGATTACGGTGCGCGAGTAATCGATGATACCAATGATAATTACGTAACTTCGATTAACCACTGATTTAAAAAAAGCCTTTCTACTTCTCAACAGCTCCGGAAATCGTTCAACGACGCGCTGCGTCGCGTCGTTTCCCTTGCCATGGCATGGCACTGCAACGGTACCACTAATCAAGAAATGATAATGAAACTCAAAGGTTCGAGTATGACATTGACTCTCTCGATTTTTTTTTGTCGTTTGTATCGCAACTTATTGTATTTTTTTGTTGCGCTGCGTTGTTATTGCCTTTTATTGAATTTATTAATTTAATGGAAGAGTCCACCTCTTCGTTTATGTAATTATTATGTTAGCATATTGTAGCGCTTTTGTCCCAAAACGCCAAATAAATAACTCTAACGCAAAGTGTATTAATTTAGTCATCATGTAAATAAAAAAACGAACATTGTGAATAACGACGATGGGTGAAACGCCTCTTCTTGCTGTTTTTAGAAGCTGGGATATTAGCCACGGACAAGGCCGCGGCTGCGATGTTAGCCGTTGACAGAGGAAAATATTGTCACGAAAGTGATCCTTACTTGGACCGTCCCAGGAGGATTGGCTATAACGTCACGATTAGCGCTCCACACATGGTAGGTCGATTGAATCGTAGAGGTCGCCTATTGTCTTATTTTATTTTCCTTTATTTCCAACATCTAACAGTTATGGGAATTATTCCTTTGTGTTCCAAATTTTCGTAATTGCTATGGAATAAGATCCCGTGATGAAAAATAGGGGTTGACCTTCATTTGACCTTCAAGACCTTCACCAATCGCAAAACCAATTATGCCATCTTATCAAGTTTTTTAAACCTAACAACTTTTGTAAGAACCTTTTTTTTCTCAAATTGCATATTTCGCGAGTTATTTGGTCGTTGCCGGACTTTTCGACCACCCTGTATGACCACCCTAGCAAAACCCCTGTAAAACAGTAGGACCTCCCTATAACAATCTCTCCCACAATTCCCACTCTTCGTTGCTAGGTTATAAGCCCGATGCGCAGGAGCATGCGCGGAAGAAACATTTTCAACGTGTATTCATGTTTATTGTGTAACCTCAAATGGAATACATAACCTCAAATGTGATATTGAAAGATTTTCGCATGTGCAATAAATTTTTATAATTCAATTTTCAAATAATACAATTTTCCTTTTTTTTTATTATATATTTACAAAAATGCAATTATTGATGTATGCACATTTTCAATTTCAAGAAAGATTATAGTGTTACAGTTGGAGGTTATGTTAGGAGACATTTCAACAGGCCCGGCTTATAAGGACCAATGTGATTGGTCGATAAACCGTATCTAGGTGGGAACTAAATAGAAAGATTGTCATCGGGAGGTAATTTGTCCACCCTCTAGAGAAAGATTGTAATATAGCGGAATTGTTATAGAGAGGTCTTATTATACGTATGCTTGCCTTTGAGAGGTATAGTTATTATATGTATGCATAAAATGCATAACAGAAGAAGAAGAAGGACAGCTACGAATAAAGTATGTCAGACACGTCCACTTGGCATCATTCTCATTCTAAATACGTACCAACAATTTCAAGATTATCACTCTTTTTCCTTTTCTAATTGAATTTGCAGAATTTGCTCTTGTTATACCGATTCTTTGTTTGCATCGCACTTATCAAAATAGGACGCATTTATTATCTTCGATCGGTTTCATGGCATTCCCAAGATTTGTTGGAAGTCTCCTCTTCATTATCATCTTTCCACTGAAAAATGGCATATCGAGAACCGAGTACTTATACTTACTCTACCGTGATACGATTGCGGTATATCGCTTACTTACAATTAGCTGGAACGGAATCGCTCCTTCGATATGCGAATCATGAAAAATCCAACATTTCGCAATAACAATACCCACAATCTTGTAACAACTAATTGCAACAAAACTCACTCTTGTCATAGTCTTTGATATAGTCGTGAGACAAGTAGTAAATTCCAGAACGAATAAAAGAAATTATCATAAATTCTCTTTTTACCACCATTCTTACCTGACCTCAAATTATGTACCCTTTTTATTTTAATTCTTGTTTCATTTTTATGTCACAATTTGTTTCGCAACTCTTATTTATTCCAAGTCCTCGGATTATTATGCGCACGTATGATGTATGTATGTATGTACCTATCGACAGCTTTTACAAAATGCAATTGATCACAATTATGAATTGATAAAATAAATATTAACAGCACGCCTACGCTTTGTCGATACTATCGGATCAACTCCAGGAAGGTGCGAAAGCCTTGGACGTAGGATCGGGGTCTGGTTATTTAACGGCCTGCATGGCACACATGGTTGGACCTACGGGCCGGGTTGTCGGTATCGAACATATATCGGAGCTTACGGAAATAGCTATGAGAAATGTTCGAGAAGACTCCCCAAGATTCATCGAGGATGGACGTATCAAATTTGTCGGTACGATCGCCAAAGTTTTATTCGCTCGAATGAAAAAAACCATTACTCCAGTTTGTTTTATATGTAAACAGTCGGAGATGGCAGATTGGGCTACCCCGAAGGTGGTCCTTACAGTGCGATTCACGTCGGAGCTGCTGCCGAAGCTTTACCCAAAGAGGTAATACTGAAATTCGAACATCGACCAAAGAAAATTTTGAAAATCGATCGAGTACCTAATCGCTGGCCAATAATTCAATCGAACACCGATTATTGTATTATCGGTCCAACCGATTTGCTACTAAATGCCTAGACACTCCCCTTATTTTTCACTCGAGAAAGTTATTGAAAAATAAAGCGAATACATTTTCGTGAAGTTGATAGATCAGCTCGCTCCTGGTGGTCGCTTGGTTTGTCCCGTAGTGGCCATCGAAGGATTCCAAAGGTTTCAGGATCTTCTTCAAGTGGATAAAAACATGGATGGCTCGACCACGAAGAAAAAACTTATGCAAGTTTCCTACGTGCCTCTGACCGATCGAAATACTCAATTACGTAAGTTGCATAATTAGTCGAGTCTCGAGTAAAATATGATCGAAGCATTAAGAATGTGTGTGTGTGTGTGTTTAAAATGTACCAATTAATATGCCAATAAAATTCTTTTCAGAGTGAAATAAATCCACATTGGAAGCGACGAATAATGCTAAGGAAAATTGCCATAGTAGACATCAATTGCATTATGAATCTACGTGTTGTGTATCGTGACATTAAAAAAAACCAATGTAAGTGTTCGTTCATCGATACAAGGATAAATAAATACATTAGATTATGTACATACATACATACATACATTGTTACTTTTGTTTGATGTGACTGAATGATTTCTTAATTTCTGGTCTGCTCTTACTTTGTGCAAAATGGCCCCTGCCTGGTACCCACGTGGACCATTATATCTAGGGTTTCGTCTTTTTTATTTGGTTTTCAAATTATCCCTGAAAATGAGCCTGTTGACATTGATTTTGAACATTTCGTATTACCCCATTTCTGGGGATAGGCGAAAAAAAAGAGTTAAAAAAAATCATAAAAAATGATTAAATATAATTAAATATTTTTCCAATATTTCACAACGATTATTCTAAATCAAAGGATTACAAATGACCGACTAATGCATACACACACACGTGTATAGATATATATCTATATTATATTGTATCGCGATACACCTCGTATTATACATTTTTTAATAAATTTTCCATCACTGTCGCTGTACCAAGAATAAAGGAGAGACATTTCTTGGAGAAATATAGGAAAACTGGAATGAATACGAAAGGAACGTGAGAAAGGCGGACGATACGTTCGAGGGATGCTACATTCCATCATCCTCGGTGGATATCAAAGGCGAATGGACGTTGGCATCCAACATCAAAGCGTCTTCCTCGTTGTTTGTCTTCTCTTCGGGAGATTCGGAGTAGTCTTCGTAATCATCGTTGGGATCCAAAATTGATTGTGGACCGGTCGATTTGTATTGAAACGCGGAATGCGAGAGGTCAACTTCCACGGGAAAGAGCGTCCCCTCGGCCAAGAGGTCACGGATATTGGCGTAGTATTTGGCCAAACCCGAGGCAAACTTTTGCAATTGCCAAACAACGTCCTGCACGTGTTTGTTGTCCAACAGTTCGAGTTTCACCAAAACGTCGGATCTCAATTTGGCGAATTTACCTCGAGCCTCTTGTCTACATCGTAACACCAAACGATACTCATAGTTCCCTGTTTCAACTCGATACAGCGGCTCCTGCAGAGCCGCGTAGCTCTGCTCCTCGTCGTCCAGTTCCTTGACTTTCAAACAATAGGACAAGTACTCGAATTTGGCATCGGCATATTTGCTTATCGTTAAACGCGTGTCCGGTATGGCCTTGTGAAGATATGTCCCTAAATCGCTCAATATTGGTTTCAAACTCTTTAGCATGGCTACTCCGAATTTTTCCATCTGACGGTGTTGTTCGCCGAACTGTCGAAAGGCTTCGCTGGCACGCGGTTGCGGTTCTCGAACTCCTATGGCTGCGAAAGCATCCCCGAATACTGAAAACCAAAGATATTTTTTATATATATTTATTTATTTATTTATTATTTCTAGAGTTACATAAGATATATAATATATATTTAAAGATTTAAGAAAATAAATAAAATAATTTTTTTATTCAATTATCGAAGCCAAATTGTCGAACCCGTATGGCAATAATTGGCATCGTTACCTTTGTATATTTGCGTAAGGTCGAAGAAGGCATGCAAAGTGGCCTTCGCATGGGCTACGAGTCCACGATATAAATTTTCAGTTCTTTGTAAGGCCATCAGCCTTTGAACCAGAGCATCGTTGCAAAGTATCGCTCGGGATAGTCCCAAGGCATCCGCGGTTGCGCTTCCCATTCCTTCGACGAGTCGATGTTTCACCTAAGCGGAAGATACTCGAGGTTTTTAAGAGTTTCTATGGTTTACTTTTCATTGTCGATACATATTCACATGAATAATAAACAAATACATATTTAAGATCGATCGCAAAAATAGCAGATGATGGGAAAATACACGTCGTACCTTTTTAAGAGCAATGTCGAGGGTACGTCCTTGTCGTGGATCCGCATGTAACTTGTTGTAATTTATTCGAACCTCGTTGTCGCATGCCTGTATCATTTTTGCTACCTCCACTTTGGTTTTTCCTCTAACGGAATTTCCATTTACCGCGACCAATTCGTCTCCCGATTGAAGGGTCCCTTCTATCGCTGCTGGGGTGTTATCGAATACTTGAACAATGTATAAACAGGGACAAAGAGGTGCACCACCACCGATACTAATTCCAATGAGATTACTAGCATCTTTTTGTATTACAACGTTTCCAGATGTTATCGTCATGCCCCTAATGTTCAAACGATCTTGTTAATGCCGTCGATTATTAGTAAGCCAGCTGTGGGTATGGATAGAATGCTCTTTATTTTAATTTGATGGTAGACGATAGCGAACGATTATATCGTGTTAACATCCAATCGAAATGGCGTAACCAAAACAAGCTAAAGACACATATTACAAAATCATGCCAACGATACGTTCGACAAAAAGTGTATATAACTGCGACGAAATGCGATGACTTTTGAATTATGGAGTGCGGATGTCAAAATTACGGTCCGGATGTTTCTTTGACTTCCTTATTCGACTCCGACTTTACCTTCTTAAAGCAAATCTGTACCTATTAGTCATTCGTAGCGAATCCGACCAGCTAACGACGTTCTCTTTTCTAAATTCGCTCGCCTTTGGAGGTATAGATTTGACAATTAATTCAAAAGAATTTTTTCTAGCGTTATTCTTGAAGATACCGTTACCGTCTATCTACTCGGGAAGGAATTTATCACGACCAACTACGAATACCGAAACGTACTTTAAAAGATGTAACTTACAACAAGACATCGGGTCTACGAGAGACATCGGCGGACTGATCTCGAGCGAACAGTTCCACATCCGGACTGATAAGTTTCAATGATACACAAACATACGTGCGTACGTGGCGTATATGCGAGCAGCAAAAAACAGTAATTAAGGAATATTACTTTTTGAAAAGTAAAATCCAGCCAATGTTGTAAGATACGGTATCGATAACCGATAGATATATGGTATAAAGAAAAAAATATATATATGTATAAGTATACATATCATGCGTACATGCGATCTTCCATCATAGTTAAATGATACAATTCCTCGTCGGTGGACCGAAGCGTTGAGGATGATCCTACAGTTCTTTCGTGTGCTTGATTATTCATGGTGGAATTTAAAGCTTCTGGAATGGCGAAAGATGGCAAAAGAGGATTGGAATCGTCGTTAAGGTCGATCCTTTGGAAGATATTAAAAATGCGCGCATGCAACAACACAAAGGGAAAGCGAAGTGTAAAACCAAGAAACAAGTCGAGTCGACATAGAAATATAAACATCAAATTATTTGAAATTTTCAATAAACCAACATCTTATCTTCCTCAAAGAAAAAGTCGTCGTCCAGGTCCATTTTTTGGCTGCTTTATTTTCTCTGTAGTCAAAGAACAAAAAAAACATTAATATGAAGGTAATTAATTATATTTAGTTTTATCACTGTATTGATGGTATTTGTACTAATTATTTTTACCTTAATTGGTAACAATGTGACGGGCCACGTTTCGAGAAAACAAATTCCCGGCAATAAACTAATTCCGAAGAATGGCAAAAGAAATACCTTTCATTGACAGTTCGATCGCTTGCCCTGTCAGTGATGACTCATGACAGCGGTAAACTGTAAACAGTAAACTGTAAACGTAAACGCTAAAGGCTGGTGGCAAAAAATATGATAGAGATAGGTAAAATATAAGCTCGATATTGGCCATCGTCTACTTTGCGCGCTTGTAGGTTCGCGCAACGCCCGCAGAGATGTCGCCGCGCAACATCTCGGCGGCCGTTATTCTTCCAATTTTTCTCTTTACCAAATTTTCTGGATAATAAGTACCCCAATTTTAGCCATTGCCAATTAAAAAAATAATTATAAATCTCATAACGCTACAAGCGGATGCCCAATGAAAAAGAAAGTCATCGCGAATTCGAATATTCCCGGCGCAATTACTCAAGGACTCGTCCAATTTTCAGGAACTTGTCCAATTCGTTCAAAATGGAAGGATATGAAATTTATTCGAAATATACGCGAGAAAGATAATTTTTTACTTATCATTATTACGTTTTCGTTCGTAAAATACTACTTTTGCCCCCTACAACGATAATTGACCCTTCGATTGTCGCGTGCCCACTTTTTTGTGAGTTCCACCGCGTCGGTACATACAAAGATTAAATTTTCGATCCATGCGTTAGGGGTTTTTGTATATTTCCGGTATTTTAACAATTTTATTTGCAGGAAATAATTTCAAAAGTGGGATCCTTGTCGCTCAATTGATCTTGTAGGAACTCGGACGATAAAATAGTCGCGGGAACAGGTGACGACACCGTTGTCATATGTATTCTATAGAGCATACACGGACGGGGTAAAGACTAAAACTAACCGTGATTTCACACGATACGCCATTTTCTTTGTGTGCAGTCAGTCAGTATCGGAGCAGAAGAGAAAAGAACGTTTCCTAATAAGTTATTCCTCTTAGTTCTTGAGTTACGTTACATTTCAAGGTAATTACACGAAACGATCATCGCACCCATCATTTCCCATAAATGCGACACCATGGAAAAATTCTCGCATCGGTTGATATGTGTGCAAAGAGTTGCATCGGTGTGACTCGGGTGACGAGTGACGAGTGACGACGACCAGTGACGACGACGGCGAAGCTTTGTGTCCGATTTCTCAATCGTATTTATCGCAACCAGCATCGATCTCGACGGATTCGTGGAAACTTGGAAACTTCGCAGTTTCCCGAACCGATCGGTTTCCCAAAACCACCTTGTTTCTTCCGATATTTCTAGGATTCTATGAACGTCAAGCGCTCGGATCATTTACTCACATCCTACATCGTTTGTCTTATCGAGCAACGACATTTTTTACACGCGCAGGCATACGCACGCATTCGTGTGTGTGCGTGCATGTGTGTGTGTTGTATTTGATAGCTCAGATCGCAGTCTCCTCTTTTCCAAAATATGCACACCATTGCACATAAAGGCATCGCGCGCACGAACGCGCACTCATACACACGCGCATTTAAGTAGCTTAATTTTTTTCGCCTTTACCGTGCATACACAAAGCATACGTCATTGCATTACACTCAAAGCAAAGCAAGGCAAGGGGGAGTACTTTTCCGTCTGCGAACGATCGGTCCGTGAATCATTAGAAAAAGTTTCGTTTCAATTTATTGCTATTTTTGATTTTTGCGTTACGTTACGTTTCACTTTACAATTCTCAAACGGTGAGTTCGCTCCATTTTTGCCATCGAGTAGAGCCGCTAATTTTCTTTTTTCTCAAAATATGGGGGGGGGGGGGGGGGGAGAAAAAAAGTATCTTCTTTCCACTTTCTTGCCGCACTTTCACCACTGGCCTCGGAAAGTCCAAGATCCCAGGATCCGGAATGTTGTTTCTTTTGAATTCCATCCATTCATTTGTATCTATATGTATCTACGTCTATTTCGTTCCTCTTCTATCCCAGCCTTTCACACCCACCTTTATCTTTGTCAGCTTATTACCATTCGACGTTCTTTCTCTGGCGATAGGTTCCAATGATCTTTTTTCGAGTGACAATATTTTTAATCTTTACTCGTCGCTCAAATTGGGCCACAAAAAAGTGGATATGTACCTCGAGATTCTTCGAAAACAAATATTCCAATAAATATTGGGCGAATTCCGAGTATTTCCATCCTCGAATCGGGTGAAAAAACGCTCTGAACTTTTTACTTCGCCTGATATTTACTGGAATTCCCAATAAGCTGTAATTCGACTCGTCGTTTCGACTATTCGCTCACTTTCGATTCGTCGAGATAGTTTGTGCTTATCTACGTACGACAAAAAATATTTCTCAGCCAATTTTTGACGAAACGAGCGTTTTGGTATTCCATAGATTGAAATTTGTGCCCGAACACCTGACCCAATTAAAAAAACAAATGGAAACAAAGAGAGTTTCCGTTACCGATCTCATGAGCAAATATCGAGTGTTTGTTACGAGTATCGTCTATATCCGAAGTTGAGAGTAACAGAATTTCTTTCCTTTGTCGCTTTATAGAAACTACGACATGGCATCGCGCAAGAAAGTCTTGCTGAAGGTGATCATCCTTGGCGACTCGGGAGTGGGAAAAACATCATTGATGAATCAATATGTTAATAAGAAATTCAGTAATCAGTACAAAGCTACTATAGGTGCGGATTTCCTAACGAAAGAAGTTATGGTCGACGATAGGATAGTCACGATGCAGGTAATGTACATTTTTTGTCATCGAAGTTTACCTTCACCGTCGTCATTTTTGTCATCGTTGGCAAAATTGAAATATCTCGGTACCAAAAATACTCGATTCTCCGATACCTCATTTTTCGAAAGGAAAAAAAAGATTTTGCTTTGTTTAATCCGACGTTTCGCCGATAGATTTGGGATACCGCTGGCCAGGAAAGATTCCAATCGCTGGGAGTAGCTTTCTATCGAGGTGCCGATTGTTGCGTTTTGGTATTCGACGTCGCCGCTCCCACCAGCTTCAAATCCCTGGACTCATGGAGGGATGAATTTTTAATCCAAGCTTCGCCACGCGATCCGGACAATTTTCCATTCGTAGTACTTGGGAATAAAATTGATTTCGAAAACAGAGCGGTAAGTGTCGTACTTATTTATTTTTTTTTTCCATTGTCTTTTGTACGATAACGTAGATAAATATCATAAACAAGCACGAAATGCGTGCCATTCCAAGGTTTTAATCGAACGAAAGAGAAACCCTATCGGGAGGGGCGAGGAACAGGGAGGAAGGAATGTGGCATGACATCAAAATATTTCAAAATAAAACTTATCGGGTATCCTATTTCGATGCGACAATGCAAAGAAGCATAAGCTCGTTGTTTCGTTAAGATACTTAAAGCTTTTGTGTAATCTCATTTCTTCCCGGTTACATTACCCGTGTGTGGTTAAAGGGACACTTGGGACACTTGGGTGGAATTAAAAATCGCGGTGGTTTCGCGATTATTATTATTTTTTTCGATAAAATAGTAAAAACGTACAATTATTGTAAATATTAGAGTGTCCCATAAGTTTCTTCCGCGCCACCCTATGCATAACCTCGAGGCGGACAGGAAGAAACTTATGGGACACTCTAATTCATTGAGTTTCCATGTTTTGTTGGGGAATATTTAATTTTTTATACTTCGAGTTTGATGTTTCCTGACATTTACATTATTTTTCCTGTGTCCTTCTTAAAAATTTTATAAAAAATAAAAAATAGAGAGGGAAAGAGTGGATGAGTGACTAATCCAGTTTTTTTTCTTCAAATAAGGTTTCCACCAAAAGAGCACAGCAGTGGTGTCAATCCAAGAACAATATTCCATATTTTGAAACGAGCGCAAAGGAAGCCATTAACGTCGAACAAGCATTCCAAACGATAGCCAAAAATGCTTTGGCACAGGAAAGTGAGGTACGTACGAGAAGAAAAAGTCTTTACTTTTGTTTTTTTTCTCATTCGTCGCTTTCAAAATCGGCTTACATAAACGACAGCAGTCGTACACGCTATGCCGTCCCGGTGGCACCACGTTGGTGCCATGCGAAAATTATCGGGCGAGCGCCGGTGGCACCGCGTTGGTGTCGTACATAAAGATTCATATCGGCGCCAAACGAAAGAATCCCGCGGACGGCAAAGCGTTGATAGAAAAAAATAATGCAAAAAAAAATGAATGGCTAATTGCAATTTTGGTTCTCTTCCAGGTGGAGCTATACAACGAATTTCCAGATCAAATTAAATTAACCAACGATCAAAGGAACAACGGCAAAGGAGACTCCTGCGCGTGCTAGGCTTCGCGGATTTGGATTCGAATGTCTCTTTTTCTTAAATACTTTTTTTCGGGGGCGAGTATCAACGGAATTTCTTATAAATAAGAATCTCTATTTTTCTTAATTCGATTTCCTCTCTTTATGAATCCGTCCTGTATTCCCCTTGATCAGGTCTTCGTTGGATTTCTTAGAGGAAGAAAATAAAAAAAAGAAACAGAAAACAGGGAGGAAAGCAACCACGCAAAATGGCAAAATAATAGGAAAAAATCGAACAGGAGTTTCCCCCCCCCAAAAAAAATGAGATGAAATTGAAGTATATAAGATAAAACTATATCACGAAATACTGACAAAAAAAAAGAAGGAAAGAAGAACATACAATCAATTTGGATTTATTGATGTTCCGTTTAACTTTTGTGAAACTCGATATCAATGTAGTGTTCAGTGAAAAAAAAAAATGAAGAGACAGAGACGGAAAAGTACTCCATCGGGAAAATCTCAATGGAAAAAAAAAACACTGATCTTGGAATAATGGAAGGGCGGAAACGAGAAGAACGAGGTGGTGATTGAATGGGACAGACGTGTGTATTCCGTAGGACGGTACAAACAAACAAAAATAACGATATTTCGGAATTATTTTAATATATATAAGGAAATATATATATATATATCTATGCATATATATCCATTTATATGCATATATATGTCATATGCATATATGTATATATATGTATGCATATACATATAGAGAGAAGAAGAAAAAAAAATAAAGTTTTTTCGAGTCAGTTTTATTCTGACTTTTATCATGAGAAGATTCTATTAGTTGAAAGAAAAAATAATAATGCAAACATAGTAATTGAACGTATTTACAATAAAAATTCATATTGTCATTATTGTTATTATGATTATTACGATTATTATTATATCGCATTAAAACCAAACACGTAAACGCATCTTGCAAATGACGATTAACTCGATGAATTTGAATCCTGTAGATATTTAAAAAAAAAAAAGGAGGTCGATCCAAAAAATTGACCATCGAGCAAATATTTTGTCATTTATTAACGGGTAGTTGAAGGTTTCAAGCATTGACCAAGAAAATCCGATTTCATTGTCACTTTTTATCCACAACCAACACCAACGTCGGGTCGCGTCGCTTTTCTTCAAAAACTACTCGATTCCTCTTTGTATATGTATATGTATGATGTCGGGAAGTAGAAAATGAGAATTTCATGCGAACGGAACCAGCGAATGTGGAAGCGATGAAAATTTTGGAAAAGTTCTCGACTCGAGCTAGAATTAATACATTGGCAATTTTTGAAATTACGATTCTTCGTAGGCTAATCATTTTGAGATTGTATTTAGAAAGGAATGGGTTTGAAATAAATCGATTATTGTAATAATTCAATAGATTTCCATGTCGACTGGCATTTCGTCTCGATATGCCACGAATTTTGGTGTCGAAGAAAGGAAATTCGAAAGTCGAAGTCGATGCATGGATTGTTATCGAATGTAATTTCAGAATGTGCCCTCCGAATGAAAAAAGTGATTGCTCGGTCGAGAATTTTTGGATCACCAGCTCCTAAAAGTGCTATACAATTTTCACAATTTATTGGTTTTTTGGTTTATATCAAAAGTGACATGGAACCCCAAAAATTCAAATAAACTTTTTTATTCGCAGCGATGTGGCAGTATGATAACAAGCATCGATCTTGCCTCGGTTCTTCGACATTTGAATAATAATAGCGAAGCAATACCATTTTTACAATCGAGAAAGGTCGAAGAAGAGGAAGAAGTGAAATTGTGTAAAAATGTAATTGCTGATTTTCTTGATTTTACATTTTTTATTTTCGCAGCCAATTTTCGGATAAATTGTGGAAAACATTCGGACCAAAACTGCTCGAATGAAAATTAACTTCATCGCAAAGAATTTTATGGCGAGAATAGAATCTGGAGATGAATGTGAAAATGAATCAAGGAGGATGGGCAATTGCCACTAGCTTAATTGTCCTTTCATTTTTTTTATTAAAGGGAAATAATTATGTTACGGAATCATTTCTTCGCGCTTCGTAAAAAATGCTCATTGAACAAGAAAAAAGGCTAAAGAATCGACAATGAACATTTCCGATGGCCATTGTTTCTTCGATCCTTCATTTTGAGTTGAATTCATAGTCCCTGGAAATACTTGTACGGTGCGTTGCCAACCGTAGGGTAAGTTTCATAGCGCGGGAAATAATAATATATTATTTCTATTTTGAATATTAGAAATTATAATGTATTGTTATTCGCTGCAACCCTACGCCTGGCAACGCTGACCATAAATGGTGTAATCGAAGAATAAAAAAAAGAAGAAAAAATGCTAGTTTCAATTTTTAAGTGTGTGTGTGCGTGCGTGCGTGCGCGTGCGTACTCGTGCGAGCGTACATGTAAACGCGACTCGACGTTGGGTGGGAATGTTTTCGGCTAATACTCAAACACGAGTGTTCCAGCGAAAAGAGAAGAGAAAACGCCGGAAATACAATATTAAAGAAATATATATAATTATCATTATTATTATTATTTTAATTAAGAAATACGTTAACACATAGATATATATATAAATATATAAAAATGGTTACTATCGCCATTGGAAATTTATAAATAAGTCATTATTCGCTATCGTAAGGAAAAAATAAATAAAGGGATTGGGAGCTCGGCTTGTAAATCCATTTGAAGTTTTAGAACTTAGACCCAATCCCAATTCGTAAATAATGATAAATTTATCAAATTTATACAATGTATGCGCGCTGGGCTCCCAATCGTTTTGTCTTTTACGGGGATTTACTCTACTTTAAGTTACTAACAAATAAGGAAATAGACAGAAAATTTACAATAAAACGAAAAGGAGGGACTTGGAGTATGTAAAAAAAACTTTGTTTTTTCACTCAATTGATCCAATTCTGTTTCAGCCAATTACGCGAATGTATGAGTTCGCAGTTTTTCAAGGAATCCATCATTCTTCCGTGAAGTTGAAGTTCCGCGCTGGTTAGTATATATGTATATGTATAGTACGTGTTTGTGTTCCGATGTTTCTCGAGTTAGCCGTTACACCGTTGTTCCCTTGAATATAGTATATCTATATATACGACTCTTGAATTCCCTACTACTCCTGACAATGAGTGTGTAGAAAAACAAATGGAACTTTGACGGTTAGAATTGATACAGAGACGTGGGCCGCCTGTAGTGTCTTCATTTCTTTTCTTTTTCGGTGTAGGGTGGATCCCCTACTTTCTGAAATCCCTTTAAAATTTTTTTTTTTCATTTTTTTCCAACGCGATTACTCGTCTTTGTTAAACAAGAAAGTTTTTATGAACATTATATTAACAAGTTATTTTTATTCAAAGTGCATTCAGAGATGGAGCGAAAAGAAAAAAAGAGACGACTGGGTTCGTTAACATTTTGTCAGGCAACAGGGTGAACGTAACGTGTAAGCAAGTCAACGAGTCGACTTTCATTTCTCTGATGTATTGGAATGAGGTTGAAGGGAGAATGCACCCGTATCGGGATAAAACTATGGAGGTGAAGAGAAACCGGTCGAGCTGTCGAAGGGTTGCTTGCGTCTAAAAGAGTCAGCGCGATGATCAGGATGACGATGACGATGACGATGATGATGATGATGATGATGTTGATGTCGATGCCGAAGTCGATGTAGGTACACGAGGGTCGCGGTATCGACCAGTGGCACACCTACATGTGTATCTACATATATACATATATATTATATGTATATGTATAGCTAGCTCCTACACAATTCTAAGAAGGGTGAGCGAGCGAAAGTATAGGAGGGATAAAAAGGATATATCGAGAATGTTTAGCATTACCATCCGTCCATCTTCCATCCGTTAAGCTACTCTCCAATTGGAAATTCGCATTTCCGGCCATTATTTGAATCAGTCTAAAATTTCGAATTTGCGATCACACAAAAATTGAGACTAAACGAACAAGAAAATATCATGAAAGCAAGAAAAGGATGCGAGACTCGAACTTATTTATTTTGTGGAAAAGGTGACAGATATTTCAGAAAGGAATGCTTTGCCATGACAAAAGTTGGTATCTGACCATCCGAGAGTTGTACCCCTTCTTTTTGAAAACACTATTAAATTCAGCTTCCCACTATCACTTCAGGGTAGTTGGTATCTGACCGCCTGGGGGTCGAACCTTTTTTTTTAAAAATATATTTCGATTTTCCCTTATTGTACAATTTTTATTTAAATACACTTTTTGGGTTTCTTTATTTTATCAAACTAACGCCTCTCATTTAACGCCTCCCGTCTTGATGTATGCTCCCATCCCTGGAAACACAAAGCTACCTTGTTCCCTAAAAAAAGAGCGTTTCTCTGGTCTTACAATTAGAACGCAACAATATTCACATTTCCAAGATTCTTTGAATCGATAGGGAACAAAAGTAAAAATATTATTGTCAAAAATATTTAAAAAGAAAATTAAAAATGAACATAAAATTTAAGGGAGAAAATACGAAGTTCTCAATTCTTCCAAAAATCCTCTCTCTCTTTCTAGTTTTCATTTTTAGCAAAATCAACTCGAGATGCCGATGACCTCCCGTTACTCGATTGGCACGTTACCACATTTTAACAAAATCGTTAATAATCCTTAATTTAGCGACACGTGTGCATGTCAATCTCGCGAGATACGCAAAGAGAAGAATTCTCTGGCACATTTTATACCTATAGAAGTTACGTGGCTTCGACCTACATTTTACGGTTTAAAAATAATAAATGGAACAACCGATAAGAATCCTACCGGAGACCTTCGCAAGTCCTTTAAATAAATCCATCGCATGAAAATCAAACGAAGGATAAATTCGTCGAAAATTTCTGCATTTTCTATTTGTGAACTTGACGCGCGGCTTGACCGATGATACCGCTGACAAACAATTCGCAACAAGACGAGTACCATCCTTGCGGCTAGTGGTCCAACGAATGTCGGTAGAAATTTCTCAGTTTCTATCGACCGGCCGGTGTTCCAAATTGCATTTCCATTTTAGGACGACGCATACAATGCCGTTACGATTTCATGGATCCGCGAGGGCCAAGCAGCGAGGGGGTTGGACACCCCGAGATACTATTTCTAAGAAATAATTTGCACCTTTCACCGAGTGTAAGAAGTTTTTAAACATTAATGTTAATATGAAAACTTAACAATAAAACTATTTTCAACCATAATATAGTTGGACTAATTTCATTTTTGTGAATTCACCCTCCCATGAAGGGTTACCTCCCACTCTTAGAAATTAAGTTAGAACAAGTAACGTTGTAGGAAATCTCGGGGCAAAAAATTCCGATTTAACGAAAAAACAGAAAACAATTGTGAAACAATGTAGTTATTTTTTTCCCCATAACCGTTACCATCTAGCTCGTCGTCGTACGATTATTGTTGACGAAGCGAGGTGGTTATCTGCACTTTGGAATTTGGTTCTTTATCTCGCGCTCAATATCGCGAGATACCCGACTCGGGGAGATAAGGGGTACCTTCTTATTTATGGTTCATTAGAGTGTATCGAACGGACAAGACTCCGCATTGTCATCTAATTAGACGGGAAGTGAAGAGAAAATAAAAAAAAAGTTGGCAAAAATGATGGGAGTTGGTATTTTTCTTGGATTATCGATCAATTCCATTTTTTTGTCAAAGTTCTCTAACCAACCCCTTTTCCGTAGATGTATTTCCACTTTGGTAGCAAGGAGACGATACTGTTTAAAGCATGGAAAACCACGAATTGGCAAGGAATGTTGGGCTCCGCGATCGGTACCATTCTCCTTGCCATTCTCTACGAAGGTTTAAAGAATTATCGGTAAGTCCCATCGTTTTCTCTTCCTCTTCTTGCCCATAGGTGCAATCGCTCCGTTTAAAATGGCCGACCTACCTCAAATAACATAAATACCCAAACCAAGCGCTAATTGGCGACGCGATTGCACGTGATCTTTCTTATCGGTCTTGACCCGAGGGCCGCAAGAGAAACGGGTACCAATTTCAATTTCAATTGCAGGGAACACCTCTTCACGCGATCCAACTTCGCCAGGGAAGACGACAGGTAAGAATGACGGAACCTCAACGTTGGAACCAATTGGCCCCCGTGGAATTTTCGCAAACTTTTTAATTTTTGCAGAAACTTCATGTTCTCGGGGATCCACCTTTTGCAGACGTTTCTCCACATGGTGCACTTAGTTCTTGGCTACTTCCTCATGTTTATCTTCATGACGTATAACGTCTGGCTTTGCATATCCGTCGCCGTTGGAGCCGGATTTGGCTACTGGATGTTCGCCTGGTCTCAACGCAGCGTTTACAACCAAGACTGTTGTTCTTAAATATAAAATAAGACTGTCTCTGTTATCGTTTGTTCAATGAATCTAAGAAATACGAGATATTCTTTTATTTTTTTCTAAACGATTCTCAATTTTCTTCATTCCACCCAACAAACGCTACCAAGCTGTGACAAATGTTACCACCCATTCTGCCACTTATGCACGGGACGAAGAAACTTTGGTGTCGCAATAACCGCCCGATACGCGCGCACAAAGAAACAGAAATTGGTCTTTTCTCTTATCTTATCTGATGTGATACTCGAGTATCGCTATTCTTCAGCCGACGGAGGGCGAGAAACGGGGCGACGAAGATCGCATTATCGGCTATGACGACGAGTAGCGTTGTCGGTTATCGCTGAAGGAAGCAAAAGTGATGAATTCGAGTTCGAACATATTGCATCGAACCGATGGATGCAAAAGTGCAAGGCAGATCGTGTTCAGTTGGAACAGATTCAACACTCTCGCGTATCTGTTCGTGCTGATTTTATTCTGCCTGTGGTGCGTCATCTTCTTCCTCGTTTACGATCCCGTGGAGGATGAGCAACATTCGGGCAACCCGGGAGGTGACCATGGCGGTCACCAGATGCCGTAAGACGAGTGGAAGGTAAATTTTTGGGGAAAAAACGATGTTTTTTTTTTTACTTTGTCAGTTGGCAATGACGCCAAAGATCGATGAAAAATGGTACAAATGTGGACCATCGCTGGTCGAGCCGATGCCGGTCAGATCGCATTTCCGTAACGCGTGTCGTTCGACGTTCGTCGAACGCAACGTTTCTATAGGAATGTATGCATATTTCTGCATTGTATACACAAGTTACTTCGCTGGGCTATTGTACGTACCTGTAATATTTCCGGTACGTCAAAATGCCGTCCGCTGTTGTACCTCGCGTCGGTTCAGTGGCATTGTTCTTAGCAAACATCGAACGACCGTATTGAACTTATCTATTTGTATCGAAGAAGGAATATATATCGATTGTGCTATATATGTATATTTGTTGAATTTATTTCTATGCGCTTGAGAGGTATATGGAAAATTGTTAAATTACCCTACGCCTGGCAACACTACACTTTATGCACCAAAACCGCTTGGGATTCTTTTTTTTTCTCTTGATTATTCGGCTTTTGGAGCGTTGCCAGGCGTAGGGTAATTTCTATAGTGTAGTACTTAGCATATCCTGCGCTACAGAAATTACCCTACGCCTGGCAACGCTGCACTTTATGCACCAAACACGCTTGAGATTCTTTTTTTCTTCATTGTCGGGCCTTTGGAGCGTTGCCAGGCGTGGGGTAATTTCTATAGCGTGGAATAGGTTTTTTTTTTCTACATTGCGGAATATACTGCGCTATAGAAATTACCCTACGCCTGGCAACGCTGCACTTTACGCATCAAAACCGCTCCAAATTATTGTTTCACCGTGAAGCCCACTTGTTTTGACATTTCTTATACCAGGCGCCTTTGTTTCAGGGATCATTTTCAGAGGAGATGAACTTCCGTAGGTAAAACAAACACGAGACATAAAAATCAAGGTAAACAGTGGAGAAAAATGAAGAAAGAGAAAAGGGAGAAAAAGGCGAACCACCCGAAGGCGGTTATTATAACGGAATGAAGAAATGGCTTTCAAAGGGTCCTACGGGGAAAAGGAAAAAGTCCCCCAACGACAACTTTTCCTTCTTCTTTTTTTTTACACCCTACCTACTTTGGAATAATAAAGGAATATGCGAAAATGCGACGCTTTTCAATTGTAACTTTCCAAAGAACACTCGTTTCCTCTTTTTTTCCATTCTTTTTCTTTTCTATACGCATGAAAATGTCATTGAACGTATAATCGGCAGTTGCAACACTTTCCCTTGGCCTCCATCGAAAAAAACACAAAATAAAAAGTTTTCTCTTTTTTTGAGGGGGGGGGGGGGGGGGAGAAAAAATAATTCGGAAAAGCCGAGAAAGACAATGAATGGATGAAAAGGAATGAATGAATCAATGAATGATTGAATGAATGAATGAATGAATGAATGAATGAATGAATGATTGAATGAATGAATGAAGGAATGATTGATTGATTTATTGATTGAATGAATGAATGAATGAAGGAATGATTGATTGATTGATTGATTGAATGAATGAAGGAAGGAACTGAATGAATGAATGAATGAATGAATGGAGGGGATGAATGAATGAATGGAGGGATGAATGGGAGAGGATGAATGAATGAATGGAGGGGATGAATGAATGAATGGAGGGATGAATGGGAGAGGATGAATGAATGAATGGAGGGGATGAATGAATGAATGGAGGGATGAATGAATGAATGGAGGGGATGATTGAATGAATGGAGTGGATGAATGAATGAATGAATGAATGCGAGGGATTGGCCATTGGAAGAAGGCGCACAAGTAAATTACAGGGGTGGTATTTGACGAAGAGGAAAAAGCGAGGAATTGTGAGATGGCATGCGTAGTAAAAGGACCCGACTTTCCGTAACGCAACCTGTGGCTGATCCTGACCACGGCGCTTGCCTACCAACCGGAAATTCATACAGCCACGCTCGATTCTCCAAGCTCTAGGCTAAGCCAAACTCTTGTCAGTTGTCAGTATCACTACCGCCGCTTCTACGTTTACGTCGTTGGTAGCGCGAAAGTGAGAAAATGTTTGGCACCGTAGATTAGGCCGGTAGACTCGCCGCCGGTGACAATAATGTCCTAGCACGTGTTCTTCCTTTGCCATTTTATTTACCAGCGATATCGTTTCGGTGCGTCCCTCTTTTAGTGCGTTTCCCCGGAATTTGTAACTTGTCAACGACCAAATAACGAAAGTAAGGATTTTTTCTTTTTGTTCAATTATGGAGACTCCAACGATAAGTGTCTCTCGTCTGCGGTAAGTATGACTTTTTTTCGAGTTATTGGTGTCGGTTTTAGCGTAATAACGTTATCGTTATCGTTATCGTTGTTGTCGCAAGAGAATTGCAATAAATACTCGCGTTATCGGTTGAAAAACAAAATTCGTGCACTTCTTGTCGGGATTTCTTTTTGTCCGGATACGAACGCCCGAAGCAATTTTCAAGTGTCCCTTTGATGGTCGTTGTCGATTGGTCACTTGGTCATTTTTGGTGATTATTCTGACGAACTTTTTCTCGTGCCGCAAATTAACGTGGAATTGAAAAATTTTTCCTTTCGAAAACTTTTTATTCTATTTTTTGCCGACATTTTCTTTTCGATTAAAAATTCGAAACAAAATCACAATTTCTCAAATTTACACTGTGCATTTTCAAGAAAGTGCACGAGCTCGTATGCACTTAATGTGACAAAAACAAAATTTCCCAATTTTTGCATGGTGCATTTTCAAGGAAATGCACTTTTTATGGACTTAATGTGGCAGAACCAAAATTTTCCAATTTTACACGGTGCATTTTTAAGAAAGTGCATGAGCTCGTATGGGGCCAACGTAATAAAATCAAACTTTCTTAATTTTACACGAAATTTTTTTTAAACGTTGCATTTTGAAGAAAGTGCATAAGCTCGTTTGGGGCCAATGTAAAAAAATCAAAACTTCCAAATTTTACACGGTGCATTATCAAAAAAGTGCACGAGCTTGTATGGGGCCAACGTGTGACAAAAAAATTTCCCAATCTCACACGAATTGGGTTTCCACGGTGCATTTTCAAGAAAGTGCACAAATTCGTACCAACTCGATACGACAAAACCAAAATTTCACAAATTTTCGGATCATTTTGTCAAAATTAACGCGAACCTTTTTACAGAACACCAGTGGTTGTAGTAAAAAAGCGTGTAACGGTAGGGTAGGGGTAGGGTAGAAGCGTGGTCAAAATAGTCCGGTGATAAACGTCCAAAAAAAAAAAAAAAATTTCAAGTATCATATTTTTATCGCGAACAACGTTCTCTCAACCTTCGGTAGTTTCCAGAACCAGGAAATCGGTATAAATCGTCACCCGGCGGGTGTGTTTGAAAAATATCGGAAATCGATAGGCCCCAAAGGTCTCGATAGCATCGTCTTGGATGTTTCTTTGACACCGCGTAATCGTAAGTCGCAAATCGCAACTGCATGGAAATGCGAAGAAGCAGCGACCGCTTTGCTGAATACCCAGGTTGAGAAAAAGGGGCGGAATATTCATTTAAATCCTCTTATATGCAACTCATTTAAATGCTTTCACGCGCAAAAGATTCATGAATAGGAAAAAGATACAATTTGCGCAACCTATTCAATTCCATACGCCATTGACGGTACCGGAATTCGAATTCGTTTCACCGTAAAAAATATGTATGCACGTATGCATGTATGTGTGACATACGTTTGCTAACTGCACAGATATGTAACGTACGCGTGTATTTAATTTCGTGCTTTCAATTCGGTCTATGCTTTTCGTCACTTTTTTTCCCGCAAATGTCGTCGTTAGTCAATTTTTCATAGAAATTCATTCGGTTTATGGAAATGTCACCAAAAGTTTGGTAATATCTGTACGTAACTGGTGTAAAAAGTAATAACCACGAAAAAGAAAATATTTTTTTCGTCCCGAGAAACGGAGTAATTGTAATTTTGCGACACCGCGGCGGTAATAATTGCCTCGAGATGCTGGAAATACAATGTACAAACATACACACATACACACATACATAAATACATACATAGAAAACAAAAAATCCAGTGCGAAATGGTTAAACTATTCATTTACGGTACAACCTCGCTATAACAATCTCTCCCTCAACTCCCACTCCGCGTGGTTATGCGCGGCTAGGTTGCGAGTGTGATGCGCAGGAGTATGCGCGGAAGACAAATTTTCTCCGTACCTTTATTGTTAATCTCGAATGGGATATCTAACCTCAAAAATGCTAATTCCAAATCGAAGAGTTACTCAGATTTGGAAAAACTCGGATGGAAATTTGGAACTTTGATTTCCCTCGTATATTTTCGCAAATATTGATGCATGCGTATAGGAACGAATCGATCATCGTGTAACATTATTTATTTATTTTCCTTCGCTTCCATTTTCTAATTAAATACCTCGCGACAATCAATATTTATTTATAAATCGACAATGCTTCGTCAATTAACCGCCGTTGAGTTGATGCGAATTCTCCCGTAACGACACTTACGACCTTGCACACATCGACACTCCACGCTTTAAAAAAAATATCCATGTGCGCCGCAATTAACGAAACGCGTCGTAAATTTGCCGTAATCGAGTGTCTTGGCGGTACATTCGAAGCAGCATAAATAATTCGATCGTTAACCCATTCGCATCCAAGAGCGGAATATTCCGCGATCGCGCGAATGTCCGGTATCACCGAGCGCGGATTATTACGCGAGTCCGCCATTTTAGTCGCGCGATACAAATGTGTTAATAACGTAAAGGAATCCAAGAAACCTCGCGAATTTCTACAAGTACATAGAGCTCGAGTATTTATAGAGGAAATGACCAAAACGACTAAAAATCGCGTTAATTAGTCGTTTCGGAAAACTGCGATTCTTGAATTTGAATTTTCGCTAAATCCTTGGGTCTTTCAATCGGAAAAGTAGTAATTCAAAGTGGCGTCAAGCGCGAAACTAAAAACAGTGGTAATCGAAGCTTTGTAATAATACACCTCTCGTGTTCATTCAGCCAATTAGAGTTGGTTAATTAATTAAGCCTTCGCGTAACCCTGGCTAATAACAGCGTAGGCGGTTACTACGCTGATCGCGAGCAAAGTAGTATCCAACCGCTTGAACAAAGTTCTTAAAGTTGCCGAGTAAAACGTTGAAATTAATAATATTTACATGCCGTTGCCTGCCTGCCTGCCGGTCGCACATTCCGTTTACACGGAGTGTGTGCCACTGGAAAAATCTATGTATGCGTGACGTGTATATTTGTGCACGCCTGCATGTGTGCGTACGTGTATATACGTGTATAAATACATGGGGCGTAGGCAAGAGGAGGAGCGCGCCGGATTTAGGGACTTTTCTCGACGCTCCCAATAACGAAAGGATTAAAATCGATGAGCTCTCGGTTTCCTTCAGGTGGATTATTTCTTTTCTTTGTACGATATCTCAAGCCGCGTTTGCCGTCTCGAAGTCGTTGACATCGTTAAGGCGAATCCAAAAACATATCTCGCGAGGCGACAGATGCAATTGGAAAGACAGATTTTTACCTTAACGATATTCTTTGCGGCGAGTCTGTCTCCCGGGGAAGCAACCACCGACATAGTCAATGATTATTTTCGTGGACAGGCGCATAAGTCGATATTATGAAACCTTTATGGGGTTCTTGCCTGTAAACCGTGCGTTCTCTTCCGAAAACATCTCTCTTTCGTTTCCCCATGAAATCTGAGAATTCTCTCTCCTCGACACCATCGATCGATAAAGTTTCTTCCTTAGCAACGCGCCGCGTCGCGTCGCGTCGGGCCGGGTCGGGTCGGGTCGGGTCGCTTTTGCACTTCATTTCATTAATTTGCCAATACAATAATTATATTACGTTTATTACTCTCGTCATTTGCTCGATCGCTCTATTCTCTTGCTATAGAAATTATGAAATATTTTTAAATCGAGGAAAATAGTAAATTAAGCGCGTAATGGGGGGGAGGGGACTGACTCCGAACGATACACATATACAAACATCCACACGTACATACATGTATACATGCGTGCGTGCGTACGTACACGCACGTAAATCGTACCCAGGAATTGAACATATACTATACTAATAAAAAAATATTGATTTATCATTTTCAGAAAGAGCACGTTGTAGCAATAGGGGACCAAAGTAGCCACGAACGGTGACGTTTGGCGAACAAAGAACTCAGGGATAATACGAAAAGTAACGATATTCTTACGTTTCGACGTTTTTTTGGGAAATATTGGATAAATTTTGAGATATTTTTGAGAGGATGTCGGTTGGGTGGGGGGACGACTTCGAAAAAAAAATGCATCGGTTGAAAGCATAAGTATATAAATATACATCCTACGTGTAAACGTAATATTTTGCTAAGGGAGAGCAGGGAATTATGCCGGGACAAACTTCGACGAGCAGCGAAGCCATTCGTATGGAGCCACTTGGAAGAACGTCGAGTTCCAGAAGTCCTGGACAAAACGGAACGGCAAACACGGAACTCGTTGGTAACTCAGGTGAGAATCAAAACGTTTATGCTAAATTCGAAAGTAAACAAAGCGACATAGGGGGCGATACTTGTCCGACCACTGAATGAGAATGTTTCTGTTGTCTCCGAATTGGGTAAATTCGGTCGAGAATGTGAAAATTACCAAAGTTTGTAAATTGTAAGGGATTATCGGCGCTTTTTACCAGCCATCAACCATCCGTCGACTCGATTGCCACACCATAGAGGTACCATACCATACCCGGGCTTTCGCTGTACGTCCACTTGATTCGCGATGACACCCAGCGATGGCGCCACCATGCACGGAAAGGCATCTCCGATAAGAGAGGCCGATGTTGAAAATCCACCCCCGTAAAAGTGCCGTACAATCCATTTCAGGGGGTTGCTTCAGTCAGTTTAGTTTGGATAGCCGCCATTTCTGCAAAAACTCTCCTTCCGCAACCTATAGTCGTCACGTTCTCTCGATATTTTCGTGCCGCCACAGAAAACAGGAGTATCTTCGTTCAACCGCAATTGAAACTGTAAAATGTTCGAGTTCCAACACGCGGAGAGATATTTCCTCGAGTATCGGCTCTCGTCCAAACCTTTTTTTTTCTCGCTCTCTGACTTTTTCATCCCGTGCTGATGAGTGTTGTTTTGTTTTCTCGTTGCCTCGAAAGATGTTTGCGAGAAAAGGGGCAGCCCAAGTTCGATTCGACGAGTATCCCATCATTGCCAGTGGCCGTTGTTTGTCGTAAAAGAAAGAAAGTCGAGGGGGGGAATTGAATCGAATCCTGCGAAATTCCTCGTTCTCGATGCGTAGAGTGAATTAATCGAACGCTTAGTTTTTTTTTTATGTCAAATATCGGGGTAGTGGTAAGAAAAAGAAGAAAAAGAAGAAGAAGAAGAGGGAGAGGAGAAAAGTTGCGTGGTTCGTTTGGTTATTATTGCACAAGTACCATTGATATAAATTCTGGCTGCTGAGCAGAGGGAACCTCTCATTAAGATCTCGTATGCCTCGAATCACGGTGAGGTGAAGGGATTTGTTTATAAAAGGCCTCCGCGTAATCAGTTCGTAATGTGCGAACAAGATGTGGATGACGTCGCCTTCCTTACAGGTGAACGATATTTTCTTTATTTCATACATCTTTTTTTTTTATTTTCTTTTCAGTAGCGGAGACATTTTCGAATCCCAACATGGAATTTTTCTATTTATATTTGGCGGATTTGTGTATATTTGAAATCTCAAACTTGTTTCTATAAATTGTTTTCCATTAATCGATCGATCGATCGATTAATTTCTCGGGATCTCCGGCCGAGCGACGGTTATATGTGTATTAAAAAGTTGTTAAAACGTACATTTCTAGAACATATTTAAAAATCATGGAAATCGGTGAGGTCTATGCTTTTCTATACAATTACCTCGATTTTTCGTTAACGACTCTTTTTTGTAAGGAGGAGGCGATTTCATGGCGTGCGACCCAACCCACCGCGTTTTATATTGCCCCCCCCCCCCCCCCCCTCCCCCTTTCTATTCTCAATTCAGTTAGTCGTCCATTACCTAATGGCTGACATTGCCGCAACGTGGCATCGAAAAATCAAAATACGCGACTGGTGTTTGATTTTGCTCCACTTGGCTTTGACCAGGTGGCCCAGTTAGGGTAGCACCTATACATACATATGTAGTCTATACGTAGAACGATGAGCCAGGGAGCACGTGCGTTCGTGATCAATAAGAGTGCACACAAACATTCAAAAACGATCTCTCGTAAACGTCGAACCGAAAAGGCTCCTTCCTTTGTTTCGGATTGAAATGTAATGTCGCGGTCAATACTTTAGCAGCATCCGAATAATTATCGTTAAACTAATTTATATTTTTCGTTAGAGTCCCAGAAAGCAAAAGAGGCATTATTGACTTGTCCATTTATTCGAAGGACCAAAAGTTGGCGAAAAGAAACCCGCCTTCTAACCTAAAATTGGCGTACGAGTGATGGTCCCAATTACAAACGCAAGGGGGAGGCGCCGGCGGTTGACATTGAAAAAGCGTGCCACTGTAACGGGCAACGTTGCCGGCTCTGGGGTAATTTTTGTAGCGTGGTACGCCTTATTTTCTGCAACGCTGTACTTGGAAACAGGGTTGCCAACCGTAAGGAAATTATTCCACGCTTTGGTAACGCCTATACCGCGCGACAGGAATCGCCTTTAGGCTTGGTAACACCGGTAGCGGGTATCTTCCGAGCGATCGCGGTACTTTGGATGATCGGATCACCAAATTTGTTTTTGTCCATCTCGAATATGGAGGGAAGATAGAACCGCGAGGAAAAATATCGAACGATGCGACCATTGGCATCAATTGTTGTAATGACACAAAAAAAAAACATAGGAGATGTAGGTCGAATAGGCAGTTGAAGAGGGTGTGAAAGTTTTATGAGCTTCGTGTGTGTGTTGTTATTGTAACCGTGTGGGTCAGGGATTCTTGGTATTGGAGCGGGGCAAAAAAAGTAATACTCCACATTCCCTTGTTTGTTGTTCTTCCATTTTTGGTCTGCGTCGACGAGACTAATGACCCCTTTATTCTTCCCTTTTGAATTAACAATAAGTATATATATGTAGTCTTTTGGTTAATTAAAACCTCTCGCGGCCCTACACGTGCAAGGCGGATTACCTCAAAAACGAATACCTACATCGGAAGCTCTCGCATGAGGTATCGGACAAGAGATGTCGCTAGGTGCAATAAGAAAGTACGATAACCGCGTTCTCGAAAACCACCTCAGAGCAAGGAACAAACAAAAGCTTCCAGATTCCAAAAAAATTCCAAGTTCCTCTTCGAGACTTGAAGGAAAAAGCAGCCAGCAACCTCTCGCTAGGGTTGAAATAAGTCTTTGGGATGAATGTTAAAAAGTGTATCGAGGGTGGTTTTCAGGTGAAATAAAGCACCCTCGACAGAAATACCATAAAAATGTTGGTCGGTTAATTTTCACGTAAACGAAACGGTGACTTTTGACTTTCAGGTGACAGCAATACCGGTCTACATAAACGTAACATTTACGAGCATAATGGCGTGGCTGTATGTTCGCAGAAAAGGGCATTGTGCATCGCCACCATTGTACTTGCGATACTTTTTACGATATCACTTATCATTGCCTTCGCGGGACCACAGAATGGTGAATGAATAACTCATTTTCTCATAGTCCCTGCTTTTCGAACAAAGGGATTTTCGATTAACGTAACGTGTATGTAATACTTCTTTTTTCTTTCCCTTGAAGATTGCCCTTGCGCTGGAGAGAAGCCAGCTAATCTGGAAATTGAGGAGGACGAGGAAAGTAGCGAACCGATAGCGACAAACGGCGAGGTCCGATATCGTTTCAATATCTTTTGTGTTCGTTTATTTGTTTTTTTCTTTCTTTCTTTCCTTCTCTTATTCTTTTGCACCAATCCCAACGATGACGAGTAGGTACAGTACCTGCAAAAAAGTTGTCCCTACTTTAGCCCCGCCAAACGGAGTAGACACAGTAGACAACCTTTTTGCCGACGACTGTACTCGACTGTACGTATATTGGAACCGAATTCACATTGTCATCTCCTTCTTGGTCTTCCTCCTTGTCCCCTTTGTGTCACACCGACGCGACACTTTTCTAACAATAATCGAAGCGATT